>APFE031288368.1:61884-276244 GCA_000404065.3 Pinus taeda | reverse complement strand
TAAGATGATTCCAGGTTGTTTTACTCGGCAACAATCAAACCAAGGACCAGCTCATGTAGAATCATAAACCAGTCAAAATCAAAAAATCAATCTCTTTTGTTCTTTTCTTAAGAATGAAATTCACAACTTCAATCAACAAGCTTCTTCTAAATTCCGCAAAGAGACAACACAAAGGTAGGTTGCTCACACAGGTAGAATTTATGACAGGTCTGACTCCTAAGAAGACTGGCAAAACCAGAGAGATCCAAGGTTTCACAACTTCTAAAGTCAAAGTCACTACAGGACCAATGCAAAAATCAAACCCTAGGGCTAGAACTTCTATGAATTTCTCTAAAACTCTTGATGCTAACGAAACAAGTTCAGGTGAAGATCTCTGACAGATAACCAATGGATCTGGGCAGTAAAAACTAATGAAAGACAAAATCTAAGGGACAAATGGAAAAAATTGAAATTTTCTCAATTTTTGACAGGGTACGCAGGCAGCCTGTTTGCACAGGTGCGTGCACGCTCTGTGTCCAAAGCTGCAGTGCGTAAAGGTACGCACTGTGCTCAACTCAGAGGGTGCGTACTACTAAAAAATTAAGAAAAACTAAATTCTAACTTGACTCTAAGCTAACCCACCCAAAAACACAGTCAAACAATCAAAAAACAAAAAAGAAAAGACTCTTTTCAGATCAAAGTAATACGCAAAGGAAAAATCAATCACATCAATGGATTCCCCAGTGGAGTCTCCAATTTGTCATGCAGAAAGAGTTATTTTTGCTGACAAAACTAACCTCCCTAGGAGTCTAAGACTCTCTAGTGACAAACAAGACAATTAAGAGCAATCCTTCTCTAAACATGCATTATCCTATGAGAAACCAAGTGTTTTTAGATCCTACCTGAAGTCCAATGCTTGTTGTAGCAGTCTAGCCTCGTCGATCCAGATGAGCTCCTCCTTCACTTTGAAACCTGCATACACTAACAATCAAACGATTACATAACACCTGAATATTCCATAAAACAAAGCATATTCCACATATAGACCAAGGAGTATATGAAACAATTCATATAACAAATTGTTGAGAAGAATGGACTTATTTTGTATTAATAGGAAACAAAAGAAACCATTACAACCTGAGCCTTGGTGTTGTGCAAGTTCCTCCCAGGGTCCAGCAAGAGTTTTCCTTTACTTTGATAAGCTCACCCACTTCCAAATGAAATAAGAAAGGATGGTAATCTCTCCTCACAAGCTTCTACAAGGAAGTCCTAATTCTAGCAGCATCTACCCTTTGGAATGTTCAGCTTTCAACCTCCCCTCCTCTGGCCCAATGCCTGTATTTATAGTGTTCTAGAGGAAGTTATTCAGGTCCAACATCATTGGGATACTCCCTCTTTTGGATGGGGTAGCTCCTCTCTTGATGGGATAAGTTCCTCTATCATAGGGATGCATGAACCTTCTGGAGGCGCTCAATACACGTCAAACACTCTTCTAGAAAGCTCTAGAAGTGACCACAAGTAACTTTTTTAAGATGAAACTCGCGCCTTTTGACCTTTACAGGAGTACGCACCCATCCCTTGACTTACATAGCGTACAAGTACGCAGGTACAATGAGCTTGGGATGCGTACACGCAGGCAAGGTAGAGAGAACCTGCGTACCCAGAGATAAACATGATTTTTAATGACTTTCTCTCTTTCTTGAAGTTTGACATGGAGAGCAGAGGTATAAGGCTTGCCAAGGAGGATGGTATGACTGTTGATGGAGCCATACTAACTGCAGATAGTCATGGTGACAAATTTTAGTGTAACAATGACATAAAGGCCTTAACTTATGATGTCAGTCCTAATGGCAGTGAGGAGGAAGAGCAGCAAGGGGGAGAAGGTGAAGCCACTGGTGACTTTGCAGAACAAGAAAGGAAGGAGGAAGAAAATGAAATAGAGGAGGAGAAATTTAAAGAAACAGAGCTGGAAGAGACAGAAAAAGAGACAAAAGGAGGAGAAAAAGAGGTAGAAAAGGAAGAACAAGGAGAAGAGTCCCTGAGACTTTGGAAAAGGAGGCAACAACTACCCTCACTACCCTCAATACACCAATCAAGCCAAAGAAAAAGAGGAAAAGACAGACCTCCATGTATTTCAGGGCTAGGAAGAGCACAAGAATCAAAACAAGCAAACCTCAGCCCTATTCAAAAATGCCAATTGCAATTGAAGATCCACCCTTTGCCAAGGGGAAGGAATCCCCTTCCAAGACACTTATCACATATGAAAGGGGGACTCCTAGATCTTCCACATGGAAAGAAAAGGTAGAACTATATGACCCAAAAATAGTCCTACAGGAGGCTCAGATAGTTTTACAGGAGACTCTGTCAAAACTACAGGAGACCCAAAAACTTGAGAAAATGATATAAGGACAGCCACAGGTGAAGGAGGAAGCACAAGAGATATAAGAGCCTGACCCCCAGCCTAGTCTTGCCTACTATTACAACCTACTTGAGGGAGGCAAAATAATTCCACAAAAATTTGCAATTCCCCTATTCTTTGAATTAGAGAAAGAAAGAATAAGAACACATAGGTTGATGAAAATAGCCAAATCCAAAGGAGTTTAAGATGTTGGCCATATGGAAAACAAACTCAGAGAAATTGGGAGAGAGTTGAGTGCTCTCAAAAATAGGGAAGCAATTACAAGAAACCACCTTGAGACTGAAAATGAATTGTTAAGGAGACAATTGCAAGAGAAAGAAACTTAGCTGACATGCATGTCATTGCAATGTAGAACACTAGCAAAATCCTATGGTCTCTATCTCAAGGACCAATGGTTACAATTCCAAATAAAGACTTTGGCACAAAGAGGCACAATGCCTTTCCAAGATTACAAGTAGTTTATGGATCTGTGTGACCAAAGCACATCAAAGGATAAGGCAAAGATGGTAGAATTTTACCTACATAACATGGCCCTCACGAACATGAATGCATGGGACCCTAACGCCAGGCTAGGGGACCTGCAACTAATGGCCATGGCCTCATGGATGAACCATGAAGAATTGAGGGTAGTAGAAATAAAAAGATTGATGATAAAAGAGCATAATGATCCATTAATGATAAGAGTTGAGCCATCAGATCCCATGGCACTCATCAACACACACAACCTACTTGCCAATGATCCTCAATTTTCCCCTAGATATCTAAACGATTAGACACAAGCGATTGCACACTTTGAGGATATGCAAAGGCTACTTGGGGATGACTATGTGCATGCATGCATGAGGATATGGAACACCTTACCACACAGTCTGCAGAACAGGGAATATCATTCCCCCATGAGGCTGAAGGAGGAGTTAAGAAGGGTGCCAATCTACAAGCGCTCCATGCAGAGGCTAAAGGTGGATTGGCCTCAAACTAAGTCCCCCACTGCTGTTAGGTAGAAGAGAAGAAGAAGAGGAGAAGCAGTGGGAAGATATAGACAGGAAGGCAGGATTCTATGACAAAGAAGAGCAAACCACATCAGAAGCTTGGTATGCGCGGGAGGCTACTAGGGTCATAAAAGATGAGGAGATGGACTAAGCTACTTAGAGGATGAGCAACAACTTTACTAGGGGGGTGATGATGAGCCTCATAAATGGGTAATTAAATGGGCTCATTTTACCTCCTAACCTAGTCAAATCAACCATTTTCTTAGCTTATTGTATGATTTTCTGATTATATTTATGCTTATAGAGTGAGTTGAGTTAGTTATGATGCCATGTGGTCTAACATGTGTTTAATGCAGATTATTGATGAATTTCGAGGTAAAACTCAAGGATCTAGTGGTCAAATGGTAGTAATAACTCGAAGTGGACAAAGGAGAGGGCTTGTAGGAGGGAATCCCCCTCATTTATTACTCCTCACTTCGAATTCCCATCCATTCAGCTCGGAGTACAAGCAGCCGAATCATGCACTAGAAGGCAGCTGAGCAAGTGGAGGATGACTGATGATTATCTTGAGTTTTGGGAGCCAAGCCTCCCTGATTTTAAGGAATCTGTTGGTATCTTCATTTGTATAAGTATATAGGACTAGGGCTTCACTAGAGTCATATTTTTGTTGGATTTTTTCTTATGTAAACTCTGCTCCAACTTTGAGCTTATTTTTGTGACATTCTCATGTAATCTTGCTATTGTTTTGATAATAAAGATGGAATCCTTTTTGAGCTAGCACGAAGTTACCTTAGAGAGCTGAAGCTCTTGGGTTAGGGCCCAATCCAAGAAACCAAGCTCCTCTTTACTTGTATTTGTATGTTTTATTTTAGTTTGTATATTAGGTTGCTCTTGGATGTATTTCTTTTAATGGTTAAGAAATTATAGGTTTCTTTTGATGATTTAGTAGTTTGCTTCCATTTGTGCTTTCTGTAGCAAGTTAAGCAGTGATAAAGAGAAGATTCAAAAGGATAGAAACAGTTCCTTGGCTTCTCTTCCTCCCTTTGGGACCATGATTTGAGGCAAAGACCCTCTTTCTGCCCCAAAAACACAGATTTTCCTCCTTCATAGGACTTCTAGTGCTTGTAGCTGTTTAGGAGGTTAATAGTCCAATTTTTCTTTGCTTTAGATCTTCTTCATCATGCTCACTTCTTTATTTGAAATAGTCTTCTTTCATTCTTTCCTTTCTTGCAACATTTCTCAAAATTTCCTTTCATAGATCATAGTTTAGACTATTTTGATGCAAAACTGTGTTTTTCTAGATGCACTCATTTCATTACTTGCTTGATCTTATTGGTTGACTATCAGTTCCTTTGTAGAAAATCTATTTTTGCAATAGGCCAGCTTATCAACCATCACATCCTCCATCTAATCCATGCCCTATAGGCCGCCCAAACCTCACCTCAATTCTGCCTTAGTTTCCTGCATTTTCCATATAACTTCTTCCTCTCTCCTTGACCAAACCCAATCATCTTCCTCTCTCCCGGTGATTCATGGTAGACCTTAGGCACCCTAACACCTCATTCCAACCTTCATCCACATTTTCCACCTACTCTCACACCCTCAAAATAGTGAAAAATGCTCTCCGCCTCCTCCTGTAGGCCTCCTGTAGTGGCCTTGTTTTCCTCCTACAGATTTTCTTGTAGGCTTTCTTTTGAAGGCCAAGTGTGGGAAAAGCCTCCAGAAGGCCACCTAAGATCTCCTAGAACCCATCCACATCATCCTACATCCTCTCAAGTCCCAAAGCCACCCTCCAACACCACCTATTCACTACCACATTCGCACACAACAAATTACATGCATGTCAAATTCACATTAAAATACATAAAAATCCAAAAATATGTTTTTTGCTCATTTACTTCTAGAAATAACTTAGCTAGATGTTGTTTACTTTCTTGAGTAGGTAATGGCATTCCTTTCATGGTTTTCATAGTTATTTTTGCAAAAGTAGGATTAGTTGGTTAATTAGGGTTTACTAGGTTTGCTTTACATTTTAGTCTTTCTCCTTTCTGCAGTTAGAGTAGCATCTATAGAGTAATATTTCTCTCCTTTCATCACATATAGAGATTCTTCTAGAATCCACAGAAGATGGCTTGAGCTCCTAGTGATCTTGTGCCAACTGACCAAGTGAAAACCTGCAGTAAGAACTAGTACTTGTGTATATAGCACCAACGCCCAAGTTTGTTACGAATTACCAGGTTGATAAGAGTAAAGTAGGCAGCCCAAGAGTTGCAACATTATTGCTGCAATACTTGTGCTCACCAATACTCTAATGATAACCCAAATGATAGAGTGGCAGACATCTAGACTGTGTTGAACAAAGAATTCAATAGGCCTAAATCTGAGGCATAGTCGATTGTGGGGTTCAAGGAAATTGCGATGCAACTAGGCAAGACCCCTTGGGAATTGGATCAGAGGTTGAAGTGTAAAATCCATGAAGCTAATATGAACTTAACATACAGAAAACATTGCGAGTGGTTTGTGGCTTCGCTCTTGCCACACCTAAGGGTTGCGCTGTAGCAACAGAAGTTAACAAGTCAGGTAGAGGCCTTGGAGTTTGCCATGAGATTGCATGAAACACCAATACAAGATCCAAATCTGGGGGTTCAATAGATCCATGCACAGTTGAAATATATTTTTCTTAAGATACAAAGTTTGAAGCATGAAAAAACAGTTCAACCAGAGGTGCGTGAAGAGGTATGGTGCCTGAAATACAAGGGCCAGGGGCATGACAAAGACCATTTCCCGGCCTTTGCGAACTATATTACAGGAGGGGGAATAATGCCTTTGAAGTTGGAAGCCTAGGTAGGACCAAGAACAAGGCCTGCGTTATGGTGCGCTATATGTTAGGTAGCAGGAAAACATGCCACAGATAACTGTCATTTGCTACAAAAGTTTGTACAGACACTGCAACAACTGTTTTGCAATTTATGTAGGTTGGTAGGGCATGATGAGCGCAATTGCAGAATATATGAATTGATGATGGATAGAACTCCCACCTACAGGGTTCAGGCAGAAACGTCACCCCCTGACCAGAGCAAAAGGATGGCGTGGATAGGATTTCAGGGGCACAGATGAGGCCGAGGCAAAGGAGGACCTAGCAAAGGTCGGGGACAGCTAATCTACTACAATAGCAGAGGACCAAGACACTATGCTTGTAATTACACTGACCCAACATGTCCATCATGCAAGTATTGCACTCTATTTGATCATGAAATGGATGACTATCCTACGCTGATAACAAGGATACGTGACAAAGGGGTGCTACCACCTTAAACGACTTAGAACTTGTAGATGATGAGTCTTAGCTACGCGAAGAGGATCCAAATGTGAATATAGTACTTTGAAGTAGAATAAAAATAGGAGATGACAAGGGGAAACAACCTGAAGATAGTACATGGGTTCGCAAAGCTCCAGTGAAGGAGTCTGAATTCAATTTGTACCACGCACGTGAAACATTCATGGAAGCGAAGAAGAGCTTCGCTAAGGCCTCCACCTTGGGGAGCTTGGATAAGCATGATCAGGAGATGGATCCTTCTATGCTTACAACCTTCTTGGATACATGCATGAAGTTACTGCGCGATAGTAAGGATTTGAAGGGGTTATAGGAACTTATAAACATATGAGCTAGAAACACTTTGGGTGAGCTGTGCATGGTACAAATGATAGCTAAGCATAAAACAAGGATAGGATTAGAGATGTGGATGACCATACAGTTAGGAGAGTATGAAATGGATCAGGTTATTTTTGACCTGGGATTAGACGCAAACGTCCTACCGAAGAAGAATTGGGAATGAATGGGGAGACCCATGCTACAGTGGTCTCCAATTCAGCTAAGGATGGCAAATCGACAAAAGATCATCCCCATAGGGAGGCTGCAAGGGGTGACTGTAGATATTGAAGACGCAAGTGCGCTGGTTGACATTGATGTAATAGAAATTGTGGATGACAACAACCCTTATCCTGTGCTCCTTAGAATTGACTGGGCTGCTGATATGAATGTGGTAATCAACCTAAAGAAGTGAAAGATGCTTTTTGAGAATAAATTGCTCTGCATAATCATACCCCTAGATCTTGCTGAAGGATTGTGCTATACAGAACCAGTCCGTGATTATGAGAGCGATGACGATCTAGAATGTATCTATAAGATATTAGCACGAGACCAAGATTGGGTGAATACAACATCGGATGGGTGAATTACATCAGATCACGAGAGTTCTTGCATCTCAGATTCTGAAGAAGAATTAGAGCACTGGCAGAATCGATTACATGAAGTAACTACACTGATTTGTAGCATGATGACCTATTTGTTGTGTTGTGTGTCATCGGAGGTAAGAAATTTTCCCACTTATGATGGCTTGAATGATGTAGATATATTTTTGGATGCATTTGAAAGCGAGGTACCAGAGAAGCAGCGCTTCCAGGCATTGGATTGGGCACTGCAAGCTACACCCGCAAGGTGGTGGGGTACGCACAAAGGTAGATTTGATGATTGGCGTGAGTGTAGAAGGATGATGAGAACACACTTTGGGAAGATGAAGTGTTATGAAGAATTTGGTATCTATAGATAAATACTAATTCCCTAGATAAGTAGTCATATCTAGAACAACAATTTAAAGCACTTTAATCTTTTTCTATAAACAATAGATAAGACAAAGAGAATGAGAGGACCAACTTGTACTTTCCTTTCCTCTTGTCTCCTTTGTATTGGTCCTATCGCTCCTTCCCATACTTAACATGCTTGAGAAGTACTTGTAAACATCAACAGAAGACAAAAAACCAATCAAAGCAAAATATCTATTGATTACAAGTAAATGGAATCAGATACATTCACAAATATAAGCATCATATATCAAGATAAGAATATGTAAAATGGTGTAAATACTTTATTGAATATATGGAATAATTACAACCATGAAGCTTGATTAGAAGTCACTCCTCCAGCTTTGGTTCCATCCACATCACACCATAAGCATGACATTCCAGTAGCATAATGAGGCTTACAATATTCTCAATTCTCAAACTAACATTATGTCCTTACAATTCATCAAATTCCATCCCTTGATCACTTATATGAGTGCTCAATTTATAGGAAGATGGAGGAGGTTTTGTCACCAATGAGGGTATTGAATGGCCTTCCATACTTAGAATTAGTTCCATGGAGGAAGGTATGAGAGGATAGGAGGTATCTTAACTCATTCCTCATCCATTTTCAAGCTCATAGGAGATGATAAGTGTGGGAATCTTCTAGAAGGCTCCAGAAGATAAGAATATTCCCCAAACCCTATGTGAATTTCGCTCAAACTCACCCAACGCAGGTCAAAGAGGGCCTAAGTGCTCTATAGAGCACCCTGGCATGGACTTAAATTTTCTATAATACACCCTTGCATGGACCTACCTACGCTAGTCCCTCTAAAGGTATTTTTAGGATGTCTTCAAGCCATGAAATTGTTTGGGAAGGAGGCATTCAAAAGGTTGACTTGTTTAGGGCATGTAGCAACTGAAATTAGGGTTTGACGAGCCCTAAAACACTGATCTGGATTATGGGAGTGATGTGCCCAAATGGATCTGTAACAGTTTCCCCCTAAATCATGAAGTTGAAAATAATAATACCAAGTGATATGCTTTACGATGTGATGAGAATGTTCCGAAGTGGTTGGTGACCTACATCGATTACAATACATAATATCATGATATTTTGATTTTATCTCATGAATTGCCGAGGAAAGGCATACCCATGCTCAACATATACAATTTAATTACACGTACATAGATAGTCATCTACAGATATAGACCCATGATTAGAATGAACATCAATGAAGTAAATCCATTGTACGGATGATTTGGTACATTTCCTGAAATTGCAGCCCATATGGATGAAACTAGATTTGGGGTCTTCTATCTCATTCAATCATTTGCTTAAGCACGAGTCTAACCATGTGATATGTGATCTGAAGTCGAACATGGTAAGACACCGTCTAATTATCAGCCAATGATGTAAGCCATTAACAGAAACGAGAGAAGTCACCAATAATGATAATGATCCTCAAGGTATTGCAATACATTCTGCATGGTGTGAATGGATGTTTTTATGTTGAACACCATACAAAGTCTTTCGGTCAAAGGCCAATGATGTCAACTTATCATTGGAAGTGAGAAACTTTCCATTGATGTATGCAAGCCTCAAGGTATTGGAAGGATGTTTCTAAGTCAAATTCTTGGATAATGTGATGACGTCAACAAGAACCGACTTGTCACAGAAGGGCCTTGATGTATCCCACATCAACAACACGAAACGATTGTAATGATTTTGGAGATAGGATTTGATTGATGACACAAGGTTCAGGAATGGTGGTCATGAAAATGAAGGTTTATGGTATTGCAAAGGATGAATTTTGACTGAATGACTTCTCTTGAACATATCGGTGATATTGAAATGAATTGGTAGCATTGACCTAAAACAAAGTGATGGATGGTATGATAACCATCAAGCTGATAACCCAACCCAAATAGTCACGATGATGAAGTGAAATCGTCATGTTAAAGAGCGACCTGCTACCAAAAGTGGTTTACCCCTTTTTCCATTTTCCCTAGTCATTACTGACCAGTACCTCTTTATTTTTTATCAAGCTCGAGGAGGATAACATATGCTTATTGTAAAATTCCACCCTTTGGGTGAATCCATTGATATGTGATGTTTTAACAAGTCTAGCGAAGGTGAAATTTTATCTTGTCATGATCGACAAGTTTGTCACTATTTGATGTTTTAACGAGTTTAACGTCAAAGATAACTCAGTCCTTTTCATGTTTAGAGAGTTTGAAAGGGGACAAAAAGAAAACTCCACAAGTTATTTTTCGTAGATTTGTCTCTCAAGTCCAAAAAAGCGTATAAGAATACGAGAGAGAACCTATTGACCATGTTCGGTCAATGTATTCATTTTTTGTAAATAATCTATCTTAGTCTGAAAAAGGGTTAAAATTATACTGAGTAGATGTCGTTTCCAATCCATTAACGAGCTGAAAAGGAAAAGTGTTCAACAATATTTTCATATTTAGAGAGTCCGAAAAGAGCTTAAAGAGGACTCCAAGGGGGTTCCTTTTTCGATGTTTAATAGAGCTCGAAAAAGAGATAAAAGTATGCTCTGTGGTCAAAGATACAATTTACAATCAAGCACATCAAATTCTATAAATCAGTTGTAAAACTTGCTCAAAACACCACCAAAAGGATTAATCATACCTGTTTCGTGAGTAAAAATAGGTATATACTAAAGTTTATTCAATTAATGAACATGAAATAAACATAAAACAAACATTTACCATGTCATTTTTACCATTTGATATTTACCATTTAGTTTTGTGCTTTGGGCTAGTTTTTTACCTCGAACTTCAGTAGCTGATTGTGAGAGATTCTATGGACCATTTCTTGTGCCATCTGGACTAGGTAGGAGATATACCCCTTCTCTTTCTTTTCATGTCAGTCTTTTACTGTTTCATGCAAGTTTTGTTTTTTGGGGCCTTTGGGGTTAGATTTTTTCGCCCTAGGATCAACGCAGGCTTGCGTGTCGAAAACTACACTAAAGAGCACCTAGATAGAAGGCTTCCTTCTCTACAGTGCACTATCTCCTTGCCTGGGATGCGCTGGGCGAGTTTCCCAAACTTGTTTCACCTGTTTGCTCCAAAATTTGTCCTGTTTTTTAAATGGAAATGATCCTAATTATGTTTATGGTTTGATTTTAGGCTTTCATCGGATGAGAATGACTATTACTTGGAGAGAAGGAGAGAATGAAGAACAAGAAATGATGTCCCTAAATAATTCTGGTACAATTGAGGCCCTAAAAAACTGTGGGTTGCTCAAATACTTCAGGTTGTCTGGAATGAGGCAATAAATAGAACTATTGTAGTCCTAGTTCATGCATGGGATCTGAGAGATCAGGGTTTTCACATAGGGGACAAAGTGGTCCCTATTATTATTGATGATGTTTACTTTCTTACCAGGCTATCGAGGCAAGGGGCCCCCATCTCACTTTCAGGATCTGCCCGTGGAGGTGAATCGGTGAGGGATTACACTCGACAGCTTTGTTGGCCATGTACATAGCCTAACAAGGATGGGAAAATAAACATTAGGGATGTAAGTGATTTGCCTTTGAGAACTATCCTTTTCACTATCATAAAGTTGGCTGGTAGTGTGACACTTCATCTGGTGAACAGATCATATATGCAGTATCCACTAGAGTGTCTTGAGCCAACAATATTCAACTGGTGTGAGGTCGTGCTTTCATCACTGAAAGAACAACCGAAAAAGGTAAAAAGTGGTAAGACAAAGAATTTTAGCTATGGTTCAATCTTAATGGTTTTTTCCTTAGAAAGAATTCCATTGATGCAACCACAACATATAACACTGGGTGTAGCTAGTCCTAGAGATCCACGAATGTAGAGGTGGGTCGAATTAATGGCTAGATATGCGGGTCAGTCAACAATCATTTTTTCCACTGCATTATTTAGTTGGCTCGATCAACAACACATTGTCTTCAAGGAGTATCCATACTCAGGGATGGATTTTCGTGGAGATATAGATTTGATTTTAGCAATGGGCACTCAATGGGGTGCTATAGGTAATTTTTTTTATTTGACCAGAATGTTTTTTGATTTTCAAGTTTCTACATGTTTTTGTGTTTTTATGTTCAAAGAATAAAATAAAATCATTCTTATGCATGCAGATGTGGGTAGTGTTCGTCCTATGAGGCACCAACAAGAGGCAGGTGGGCCAGTGAGGAGAAACATTTGGAGAGCGGTTCTACAAGATTTGGATTTGGGCGAGACCTTGGTAGAGTTGCAGGATCATGTGGAGGGATTAACCGTTGGTATTACATATTTCTGGATTGAGGAGTTACTTATGAGGCTACAACGCCATACTATTGGTGTTCCAGGCCATTGGATGTAGTGCTTGCGCATGATAGCTTAGGCTATGACCTATTATCATGAGCATCGCTAGGTCTACTTAGGATGATTTTGCATGCATTTTGAGTTTTTAGGTCAGATGAACAAGCATCTATTGGACACAGAATTTTAAAAAACTTTTAAAACATCTATCTATTTTTACTTTCAGAGTTTTTATATGTATGGTTATATGAAATCCTATTCAACTAATGATGTGAATTGAAAATTTACTTTTACATGTGTCGCAAATGTATGTTTAACACATAGTTTGCTAATAAGTTGGTTAATGTGTTAAAGCTTTTGGAAATATGTTGATATTGAATGTACTCATAATGTCTTTCCAAAAGACAAACTCTAAGGAATATACGAAGAATTGTTGGATTTCAGACAACATAAATGTTTGTTAGTTGTAGTACAACAAGGTGTGAATCCAGCCTAATGATGATTTGGCAGATGCCAAGTGAAATGGCATTAGAGAGAAGTTCGATCAATGCGCTATACTCAACGATATTGTTCATGGATCGACTAATACAAATCCCTTGAAAACTCACTAACTTGCCACTTGGAGTGACAATGGCCCATGTTGCAGAAGATAGATTCTGTGTACTATGACTAGCACCATCGGTCTAACCAAAAAATAGTTCTAAAGGTTCCGACATCTGCAACAAATGCAAAGCAGATTACTTAACCATATTAAAACTCTAAAGTACGCACTAACACACACACATGAAATTAAAGCGTGTATACAATGATTTTTACTAAACTCAATTAAGCATAGTAATGTTTGAGATACAACCCATTTCGAGGCTGTGACAATGGAATTCCATCGTAATCCACCAACTCGTAGGCACCTTTTGCCAAAACATGCTTGACAATATAAGGAGCCATCCAAAGTGGTTCAAATTTTCCTGCTCCTAGTTTATCAGCTTCCTGATCATAAAGCAAGACCAGGTCTTCTTTTGAGAAAATGGGAGGCTTTCCATTTCTATCATATTGCGCCTTGATTCGTTTCTTGTGCGCTTCGTTAGCAAATGCAACTTCACGATGGGTTTCATCCAAATGGATAAGTTCTAAGAAGCACGCTTCTTCTTTAGAAGTTTCGGGTAATAGGTCAATTACGAGTTTGAGAGATGAAATTTCACATTGTATCGGCAAGATTGCCTCCAGACCATACACCAATTGAAAGGGTGTGAATCCAATTGCATTTCTCACCGAGGTTTGATATGACCACAAGGTAGAGTATAGGATTAAATTCTAGTTTCGTTTATGAACCCCTATCATTCTTTGAAGCATTCAATTTATGACTTTGTTGATAGCCTCAACTTGTCCATTAGCTTGCGGGTAATACGAAGTAGAAATATCTTGCAAAATTTCTAACTTGCCAATTAACTCACTCATCATGTGATTGTGAAAATGTGACCCATGATCTGTAACTATAGCCTGTGGTAACCAAATCAGGCAACCATGTGGTTAAAAAAGAAAAGAGCAACTATTTCACCATTGTTATTTAATGTTGGCATCGCCTTGGCCCATTTGGTAAAATATTCAATGAAGACTATAATGTACCCATTCCCCCCAGCTGAGTTGGGGTTACATGTTATGAAGTCAATTCCCCATTTGGCGAATGGTCCAACAATGACGACAAGATGTGATGGTGCAAATGGTAATCTAGCTTTAAGGTCATGAATCTGGCATGCGTGACAACTTCTGACGACAACTATGCAATATTTGAATATACCAGGCTAAAAGTAACCATCACAGAGAATTATCTGTGCGGTAGCATAACCAGATAAGTGTCCACCACAAGCACTTGAATGGTAATCATTCAAAACTTTCTCAGCTTCCTCATGAGTGAGGCACCTTCGTAAAATCGTATCGATACCACGACAATAAAGAGTGTCACCAACGATAAGATAATATTTGGCTTGGTATTGGATACATTGCTGTTGCAAGCGAGAGGTATCTGGTTGGAAAGTTTGGGTTTGGAGATAAATCAACGTATTTCCATACCATGTGTCAGAAGATGAAATCAGGAATAGAGACTCATCTAGAATTGATGGTTTTGATGTTGAATCAATGATATTCGAGGGAAGGTTGCAAAGAAGCTTGACAAAGACTAGAGATTTCTTTGATTTGGATTTCATGAATTCCAAATCAAACTCCTGCAAAATGACGATCCATTTTGAGTATTTTCCCCCCACCAATTGACGTGACAAAATATATGTCATAGGGTTGCAATCCGAGATGAAAATGGTCTTTTGGAGCAGGATATAGTGGCGAAATCTCTATACAGCTTGAACAACAACTAGAGCTAGTTTCTTGACATAAGAGTACTTACTTTCTGTATCATTGAGATTTTGGCTCAAATAATATATTGGATGTTCAATCCCATCTTCCTCTTGTACTAAAACCATTCCAATGGTTGTATCTGTAGTGGAGAGATACATTAAGTAGTCATTTTGATAATTTCAGGAATACATTAATGATGCTCTAATCAAGGTATCTTTAAGAGAATCAAAGGAAGCTTGCGCGACCTGATCCCAATGGAATGGTATCTCCTTTTTCAAAAGATGAGTAAATCCTTTAGCCATTTCAACATAATTGGGAATGAACCTCCTCATAAAGTTAGCGTCCCCCTGGAGTCTCGTTAACTGAATTAGATTTGAAGGTGGAGGCAAGTCAAGAATTGTCTGAACCTTAAGAGGGTTGAGTCAAATTCCATCCTTAGACACTACAAAACCAAGAAAATGACTAGAACCAACACAAAACACACATTTATGGGGATTGAGTCGTATTTTGTACTGTCGGCACTGTAAAAATATAGCCCTCAAATGCTATGGGTGATCAGTCCACTTTCATGAATGAGCAGGTAAATCGTCAAGGTAAGGTTGAAGAATATGTTTGATGTCATGGAAGGCACAATTCATTTCCCTCTAAAATGTGGCCCCTGTGTTCTTCAAACCAAATGGGAGTTTTCGATAAGCGAATGTGCCCCATGGAAAAATAAAAGAAGTTTTATATTGGTCATGTGGGCGGATATTGATTTGATTGTAGCCAGAAAATCCATCCATAAACGAGAATATTTCACATCTAACACATTCATCAATAATTTGGTTGATAAAGGGAGTGGGATAATTGTCTTTTGGAAAACCCTGATTTACATCCCTATAATCGACACACATTCGTATTGTCCCTTGTTTCTTCATGATAGGAACAATATTGGAAACCCAGTCAATAAGGGGAAAGGGTAAATGAAACTCGCATGAAAAAGTTTTTCAACTTCTACCTTAATGGTAGCAACCTTCTTTGGATGAACAAGTCAGAGGTGCTGTCGTACTGGTTTGACATTAGGATACATTTTGATTTCATGTTTAACTATACTAGAGTCTATATCTAGCATCTCCTTTTATGACCATGCAAATATATCTCGAAATTCACGAAGGAGAGCACAATAAATATCAAGTTTTGATGGAGAACAAGATTTGCAACCATGAATGTTTTCTACAATGTTAGGTTTGGTCGAAATATTGATAGAAATGGTCCCTTCAATATTTGACAGGTTTCGCTGAGAATCTACTGTATTTATGAAAATGAAATTCAAAAGGAAATCGACAACTAAAGGGTGATTAATTTCATCTGAATAATCTTCGATGTGATCTGGAAGATGGGAATGATGATGATAATCCTCCCATGGTTCTCCTTCCATCATCATTGATTGGAAGATTCCTTCATAAATAGAAATGATCTAGGTGGATATTGGTGGCCACCTACCAAGTCCACTTGGACCCCCACCATTGTTTGTTTTAGCTTTCCAGTCTTCTTAATTGTAGCATAGTTTACTATTTTTAGCAGTTTTTTGAGTACTGAACTTCTGAAGCCATTTTGAGGCCCTACACAACGTTTTTTTGGGAAAACAGGGAGCAACATGGATCCAAAGACCGATGTTTCTCTTCCCAAAGTTGTAGTTCTTGGATAGATCTTTCTAACAAGACACTGTGTGCATCAAACAAAGATCGTATGCCAAAGTTACGACCCTAGGAAATTGATGTACCAATTTACCCAAACGAGGCCCATAGTTTAGCGTTTCATCTTCCACGGTTAGGTTTTTGGAAGATTAGGGTTTTCCATTGTTTCTCAACAATAAATAGGCCTTCAAACCTCATTGTAACATAGTTCAGAGGCATGCAGCCGCCACATCTCTTCTCAGAGATAAGCTACAATCACCCTAGCTAGTTTATTTCCATTGTTGTTTGTAAGCATATTTCAGTATTTTACATTAATGAAATGAAGTATTATTTCCACTGCATCTCTATGTTTATGGTTATCTCTATAATTTGTTGCATTCTTGTTTAAATTCCGATCAAGAAAATATACGTGAAAAGGGATCAGAAGAAGTACCAAATTCTAATGAACGATCTACCCATACAATTGACGAAAATGGATTTGGGTTTGCCACGCAAGCTAGAAAGAATGATTGCTATGCAAGCTCAATAGGGCTTAACGATATAATTTCATTACTACTATCAACTTCAAAACTATCAGTAATCTTCCTTAATTCAGATGAAGTGGAAGATATCATGTTGCAAGTCTCAAATTTTGCCACTTCTGCCAAATTTGATGGTGGTGGTAGTGAAAAAGTACCCATTAGGGAAGAGTATTTAAAGATACCTACACCAGTGTTTTGGAAAGATAGCGGGGGTTCGTGTACCAACGGAATGCTTCCAGTAACCTGTGAACTAGAGGTGAAGAATTTGAGTTGGTCAATAACTGTGATTCCACCCTTATGAGGAAATGTTATCATATGAAAGTATTTTGAAACCATAGTAACCATGGCATAAACCCATGGTATTCCTAGTAAAATGTTGTAGTCAAGAGGTCTGTCAAATACCCCAAGTTCAACCGTTACCATTTTTCCTCGTAGTTCGATTTGTAGATTACTTAATATTCCACAAGGCATATATGTGGGCCCATCAAAAGCTTTTAATGTTGTTTGTGAACGTGACAAAGGCGGTGAGCCAAGTGTTTTCCAGCAACTCATAGACATTATACAAGTATTATGCCCCCTCGTTAATAATGATTCAATGAACAAGTTTATTCAAGGAATTTACTTGAATCATAAATGCTAATTGTGTTGGTAACTATGGTGTATAACCCGCATGGTTGAAAACCACAAGATTGGAATATGTTGGATCGATTCCACTAATTACTAACAAAAAAGCTTGATTTTGGGAGGGACAATTCTAAAGTACTGCGAGTGTAGACATAACAGAAGGTGATTGAGCCAAATCTTCTACTATATTATAATTCTATGCAGCTCAAGCTCGAGGGTTAAATTTCAATTTATGTACAAGTCCCTTAGGCAATTTTATTGTTAACTCTGGTGCAATAGGTGGTGGAATAGTATCATTTGAAGTTGTAGTTGAAGGGTTAGGTCGATCAGCTTGGTTATTTAATGATTACAATTGATTTCCATAATCTTTACTTTGTGTTGACACAAAAACATCATCTTTTTGCTTAGAGACAGATAGCATAAGCACTTGGGAAGTGGAAGCTTGGTCTGTAGCAACCATATTTGTCTCCAGTTTTGGAAAAGGATCAGTTAATACTATAGATGAATTAGAAGTCTTCAAAAGCTTTGAAACTTCGGAGCGGTGCAGGCAATCTCGCATAAAATTCTCATCGTTACAGATCAAACAGGGGTAACGAGGTTTCCTAGCGGAAGAAGAGGAATCAGATGATTTCTATTGAGGGGAGTTATTTTGTTTCTTCTTGTTTTTCCCCTCTTTCTCACCTCCTGGTCGCTTTTAATTCTTGCCTTTTTCAGATGATATGACATTTATTTCCAAAGTAAGAGTGTTATCAGGTACATTTGTAGTTTGATTGGTAATGGCAAGTGTTTGACGAGATGGTCTACCTGTTGTTTGTGTGCTCAAAGAACTAATCACATCGTCATTGGCATGAAAGTCCTTACTCGATGGTGGAGGAGGAATAGTGAAAGCTGGTCAGAGTGCATTTGGGATCTTGTCATAGAGCATGCCAGACTATGTATAAATCAAGTCCAAATATTGGGCACGAGCAATTACTTGCTCTTTCGTGGAAACTCCACCTTTTGCCACATCCTCAGTGATAGATGGAAGCAAGGATTTTATAAACCACTTAGCCAGAATCTAATTAGGAACAAAAGTTTTAACCATTCGACAATGATGACGCCACTCATGAATATGATCAGAGATATGAGTAGCAGTAGTCTATTTAAAGTTGGTTAATAGTTCCGTTCCAGTATCATATCGTATGGGTAACTAGAAGTGGGTTAAAAGCGTGGTAGCTAAGGAAGTGAAGTTATTAAAAGAAGCTCATGGTAGCTCGATGTACCACTTCATAGCTGGACTAGTAAGTGTTCTCTAGAAAATATGAAGTATAATAGAATCATCATTTAAGGAGTTTGATGAAAACCATAAATGAAAATTCATGACATGGTTGGATGGGTCTTCTCCACAATTTCCATTGAATTTTAGAATATTGGAAGGTAACTTATGAGGAATCACCGGCCACCAAGGTGCCTAAAGAATTGGGTCATTGGTGAGCTGATTTAGATTTGGTAACTCAAGTGTCAAAACAAAAGGAAACTGTTTATTGACGTCAGGTTGAGCATATCCAGGGTAAGATGGAATCACCTGGGAAATTGTCATTTGCTTCTTGTAACCTTGATATGGGTAAGTTTGTTGAGAAAATTTGTTGTAAGGTTGTTGTTGTTGTGCGCCAGGGTAATTTTTCTATTGCCAAAACCTAGCATAGGCTTGTTCTGTATAAACTTTTTGCTGACCAAAACTAGCATGAGCTTGCTGTCCAAGTCCATGTTGAGGTTGGTATTGTTGGAATTGTTTCTGTTGATATTGGGGTTGCCAAGGCTATTGAAGAAATAGTTGTTGTTGTTGATACAATGGTTGTTGTTTTAATAGTTGTTGTTTCACAGCAATGTAAGGTTGACCAGGTTGTGAATACACTAAACCAGTGTAAGTCTGAGTCGTTCCGGTAAATGGTAAAATAGCCTGAAGTTGTTGGACTCTAGACACAAGCGGATGTTGTAACACTACCTGAGAAGGCCGGATTTGTATACCTAAAACTTGGGGGTCTGAGGTTGAAGGACCAACTTGCACAGGTTGCGATACAATAATGTGGGCTTGTGACTACGGCACAATTGTAACAACATGTGTTGTAGGTGTGGATGAGGCAGACTGCATAGGTTGTGATGGATACATAAGCCTAGGTTGAACGGGCATGGTTGGCTGCCACTGACAGACAGTCATTCCAGGCTGACCTAAAAACGATGACATACCAACATACGGTTTCCCCCCAGAATATGGAGGATAAGGAGAATATGCATATTGTTCTCCGTATGGGGGTAGTCCAGTATTAAGTGGATACATAAGATGGTAACCAGATGAAATAGCTTGATATGAACTTGATGGGTCTAGCTTTTGGTACCCGTAAATGAGGAACCAGATAAAATTCCAGTAGAGGACATTGGTGAAGACCAAGGGCTAGAAGCAACACCTGAGCGGGTTCTTGATAAATATTGGTAACCTGATGGGATGGACGGAACACAATACAAGTGTGACTCAGGTGTCATAGTAAACATCGAAGAGGTTGTGATAGAAGATTCTGCCATAGCTATAACAAATGGTACGGTCTGGGAAGTTGAAGCTGCCATAGTCAAATGTCCAAATAAGTTTCCTAACGAATCAATAGGTGTCTGAAAGTAATCAAGATCAAAAGGAGTAGTGAAATGAGGAGTATGAGGATATAGATAAAGAACAGTTCCAAAATAGAATGGAGTTCTAGGTGATTCTACCTCAGATTCCTCTTCTATTGAAATCATACCAGGTGGAAGAATTTCATTATTTGGTTTATAATAGATTTCTGGTTGTTGTTGAAGTAAAGAGGAGGTCTCGACAGTTACGGATGTCTGTGGATCTACCGGTTGATCTTCTTCTGGTAAGGTAACAACTTTTGATTGTTCCACCTCAAGATCCAAATGTTCTGGTAAAAGAACAAGTTCAGGTTGGGCTTTGTGAACAACTTCTAGTTTAGAAGTAATTTCCGATTGAACAATGATGGGTTTAGGATCTAGTTCTGGTTGAACATATTCTGGTTTAGAAGTAATTTCTCGTTGAACAACTTTGGATTGAGAATCAATTTGTTGTTGAACAACTTGGGTTATCATTTCACTAGATTCAGTTCTAGTTTCCTCAGGTAATTGTGGAGATTCCACTTCAGTAACCGAGAGTAACTGGGGTCATAATACTTACCAGTATAGGTGTTTATGGTATTTGATATGAAGAACCACATGCTTTTGAAGTACTGGATCCAATCAAACGAGACCACTTTGATCGAATAGGCATAGCTTCGGGCAATAAAGGTGGTTTACTCATTGCTCTCCGCGAAGGATGGGGTAAGGGTTGATTTTCCTCCACAATTGTTGATTGATTTTATTACAAAAAAGAAATAAACAAAAAGGGGTAAGCTAGGAAAAAGCTTTACCAAGCAACTGTGAACTGCAGAATACCTCCTGGCAAACCAAGAAGTACAGGAAGACAATCTCCCCGAATGTCGTGTTTTATGTATCATAGTGTACAAGGCGGTCAACTCGGTTATCTAAGGATGGATAAAAACCTAGTGTTGTCCTCCCATATATACCCGAAAGTACGTGGAGGCCCAATCCATATTAGTGTTGTCTAATGCAAAATCGCACAGTGAAAGCATTCCCATATACTTTACATACTGTAACACCGCCCTATATACTCGAAGGTATGTGGACGAGCTATGATATACTCACGTACGTGGAATGAGATATCACACTTGGGATGTATTGTAGACAAGTTAATGACAACTTCTATGTTTTACAACACCGAAACACATCTCTAGCCTAGAACCTCTAAATGTTTTGCGTTAGATAACAATGCTCCATTAGGTTAATTGATGTTAATTTTAAGTTGATCTTGATTAGGAATTTTTCTCTCAAGGTTCACCACATGATGTATTTTCAATTCCTAGAATGAAACTAATATGATAAGCATTCTTTCCATTCAATTTAACAATGAAGATCTTAGCCAATAGGGATATAACAATCAGATTTCTTTCAATCAAAGAGAAGAGAGCACAATCTAAGGCAATTTCCCTAAACTATTCCTATGAGCACACACAAAATTTTTCAATGCCCGTTGCAAGTTTTTCTTTTCAATTGCCTTAATGTTATGATGAACAAAAAATGAAACTAATGCACATACAATCAATCAATATTTTTACAAGAACGAGGACTTTACGACAATTTTGTTTCGAAGGAAAATAAGACTTTTATGACAATTACTTTCGAACAAAGATTAATCGACTATAATATAACTTTGACGATGAATTGTTAATGACAAAGAAATAATTTAAGAAACATTAATCAATCAAGTCAAAATAGGGCTAGCAAAGGAGATACGATCTTGATTTCAGAGACATGACCCTCATTTATCATCTAGCAAGCAATCAAAAAGAAGAAATTTGGTGAAAAACCCTATCCAAAGGTGGAAAACTGACCCAAGGAGGATCAACATAGCCCTGAATGGGATACAATGCACTTCAGAGCACTGTCCCTAAGCCAAGGGTGTTATGCAGTGCATCTTGTCCCTCAAAAGCCCGTGCTGGTGACAATAAGCCATTTCAAGATCTAACTAAACACATTTTTTGACAAAAATTCACTTCAACAAAGTTGAAATACAATCGATGAAAGGAAGTAAGGTCTACTAGAGTGTCCTAGGATGTGGATAATCTACTTGAAATGATGATCATTCCCCACAATGGTCGTCAGTTTTTTATGAATAATTTGGTATCTACGGATAAATACTAATTCCCTAGATAAGTAGCCATATCTAGAACAATAATTTAAAGCACTTTAACCTTTTTCTATAAACAATAGACAAGACAAAGAGAATGAGAGGACCTACTTGTACTTTCGCTTTCAGCTTGTCTCCTTTGTATTGGTCCTATTGCTCCCTATCGTACTTAACACGCTTGAGAAGTACCTGTAAACAAACACAGAAGAAAAAGAACCAATCAAAGCAAAATATCTATTGATTACAATTAAATTGAATTAGATACATTCACTCATATAAGAATCATATATTAATATAAGCATATGGAAAAAGGTCTAAATAGTTTATTGAATAGAAGGAAGAATTACAAACATGAAGCCTGATTCGAAGTCACTCCTCCAGCTTTGGTTCCATCCACATCACATCATAAGCATGACAGTCTAGCAGCATAACGACACTTACAATAGTCTCAATTATCAAACTAACATTATCTTCTTACAATTCATCAAAGTCCAGCACTTGATCACTTAGGTGAGTGCTCAATTTATAGGAAGATGGAGGAGGTTTTGTCATCAATGAGGGTATTGAATGGCCTTCCATACTTGGAATTAGTTCCATGTGTTAGTGTCTAAATCTACCTTGGGCTGATAAAGGTAGGACCTAGGATAACATCAAACCACGCTTAACCTGGTAGCTAGCCCTACCAGGTCAGGAGAGGGCTCTCTCATTGTCAATCTCAGCAAAATATGATTAGTGAAGCTTGAGATGATTAATATAAAGTTTGATTTTAGGCTAGGTATGTGTTCAGAAGAGTTTGATTGAATTTGATGATGTTTTGTTGGCTCAAAGGGAAAGACAATTTTTGGGTCTGGGAATGAGGCTTAGTTTTGTAGAGATCTCAATGGCGCAAGATATGAAAATGATTTGATACTTCAGATTTAAATGAAATGGAGAGATTTATATATATGAGGAGTTGAAGAGGGAAATAAAACCTTAGGGATCCTCTTCAAATAGCTGAAAGCATAAATAACTAAGAAAACCCTAGGTAGAGCACTACAATTTCAATGGATTCTACCTTTATCCTTGTTTGTTCTATTTAAGATGAAGAAAGAGAGATAATGGCATACATAAAACACATGTAAACTTACATTTATAGAAGGAAACACAATATCAAAGCAAAATGCCACATGAATCCCATCGAGTGTTGCAAACCCTGGTCTATTCCTTAGCCAAAACTGTTGAAAAATGTATACAATGAAGCTCCAAGCTTTCTCAAAAGTCCAACCTTTGCTAATGACTGAAAAATCACAAGATATAGGAAAACAACAACTCATACTAGCCTCTAGGGGTCGAGCTCATAAGTTTAGGAGCTGTTCCAACAAATTCTAAACTGAGAACTAAAAATTAGGTACTGGAACAACTTGCCTCTAAAAACTAGGGAATTGATTCATTCAGTTGCAAACCACCTTTTCATGGATGAATCTACCTCTATGAGTGAATATTTAGCATAATTACATCAAAATACATCAATTGAAATTAAATTACATCATGATTTTGACATTTAGAAGGAGAAAAGTCAAAATGTCAAGAAACTAGGTGAAAAACATAATATTTTTGGTCAAACTGAGCAAAATTCTTCCAATGTGCCCCAGTAATTTCCCTATGCATAATGCCTTTTTGTAGCTGATTTTGGAGGCCTTTCAGATGTCCAAATTTTCTCCACGTGGGTTTGTTGGAAAGGTTTGCCTGTCTACTTTCCAGAACAAGTGGAATTTTTGAATTTGGCCTCCATTTGCCCCTCCAAAACTAAGTTCTCCCAACACTGCTTCCTGTGTGTCCAAAAAAGGGGGAGAAAGGTCATTTTTGAGGTGTTTTTGACCTTTTTGGAAGCTCAAAACCTGTCAAAATTTCTCTGCCATTTGTGGGCATTCATATTTTTCCATGAAAAATCTAAAAATGTTGAGGTTTCCTCAAGAGGAGGTCCACATCAAAAGCGCACGCAAGGTGGCGCGGTGCATCGGGCAGAAAAACCTGTTTTTTAGGCCATAAATTCAAAATTTGCAAAAAGTGTCACAAATTTCTTAAAATTTGGGCTGAGTGTCCTTCATTAAGTGTTGTGTTGGGCCAAGGAAGCCTCAGCCAAAATTTGTAGTCTATCTTGCTCTTTTCGCTTCCTCGATGCTTTCTTCGACTTGGCCTTCAAAATCCTGATTGTTGCTTTGCACACCTTATTTCTCGCCAAGTAGTGGTAGGCCATGTGCCTTAACATCTTTTTCTCTCTGTTGGCCATTTCTAGCATCTTTTCCAAGTGCATATTTGTCACCTCGAGCCAAGATTCATGATCAGCTTGAATTTCCCTTTCAAGTGTTGTCAATTTGGTTTTCCTCCTCTTGGCAGCTTGCCGATTTTTCTTTATGTTTTTGAGCTCCATGGACGAGTGGGACTAATGAGGGGAGGATTTGATGCTAGCTATAGGTTTTTGGGGAATGAAAGGGTTTAGGGAATAACATTTAGGTATTAGGGATATTTTATTAAGGTTTGGGATAGTGGGATTAAGGATTTAGGGTTGGTAGTTTAGGGGAATAGGGAGTAGGTAGATGAGAATGTAAAGAGAGGGAGAAAACGAATGAGGGAATGAAGGAGTGAGGGAGTGAGAGATGGCTAGGGGTGAAATTGGCAGCAAAACACACAATTTGCAAACCCTATGCAACTATTTTTGGCAAGAAACGCAAAGAGGTAGGGTTTTGATTTTTTCTCATTAAATCACCATAAACACCAAGGTAAACTCATTCACTGGCCATGGAGAAATGTTAACTTACTTGAATCAATGAGGATTGAGCAAGTTTAGCAGTTTGGGAGGTGGTTGTGGATGAAACTAGGCTTGAAGCCCTATGCGCCACGCCACAAACCCAGTGCGCCGCACCCTCTCAATGCATCGCGCCCGTTCAAAATTTACACTGCAGAGCGCTACCCAATGCGTCGCGCCCCAAATCCAATGCGTAACGCTTTTTGCAGGAGAGTTTTGGAGGCCTTCCTCAACCCAACATTGAGCTCATGATAGCTCATTATAAATCTCTTTGTATCTAGTTATCGTTTGACTCATCAAGCAAGTCATTAGGCCAACCAAGCTAGGCGAAATCTTGATTTCACCAACGTCACTTTAGAGGTGCATCAATTCTCCTGAGGCAACTGTATTTTTAACATTTCTCTAAAACCATGAAACCTGTGTAAAAAGTGAAGGATTTTTTTCTTGCTTGGCCTATTTTGGACAAAAACCTCTCTTAGTTGTACCAAATTCATATTTTCTTGCTCAGAAACATCATTGGAGTAAAACCTATCCCAATGTGTGGAACAGGGGATTTTTCGAAATGAAGTGAAATAAAGGGGATAAGGGGCTTCTAAATTCTTTAGAGATTTTTGGGAAGTAGGGAGGAATGTTATAAAGTAGGTGAAAGTGGAATTTCAAAGATTGAGTGAGGGGAGGGGGTCCAAAAGGGAAAAACACAGGCCTAGCCTAGAAAATTGTTGAGTTGTAGCAATAAAATAGGGTTTGTGCGAAAATGAGGAATTTGGGGGATCTCAGTGATGGGAAGTGTTTAATAAGGTACATTAAGGATAGGGGAAGTTGTATGAACATCAGGATACAATTTTTTCTGATGATTTGACCATCCAAGATAAATTACCTTCAAAACCCTAGGAGAGGGAAATGAACCTTACCTAGGCGCAACTGAAGCATGAACAAGGTGTAAAATGATCCATTAGAACCTGACATGAGGATGAAAACCCTCTGAATGATGGTACACTTAGCTGAATGGTGACATGGATTGAAATTTGAACAAATTTGGAAAGAGTAAAAGCAAACCCTAGACCTAATACCTAGTGACCAAATTTTGCTTGAAGACTCATTGAAATGACAAAATTTGACCTTGACACCTTAAAATCATTTTGTAAGAGCATGTTTGATCATTGGTGGAAGGCTTCAAAGACTAACACTAACACCATGGAGGAAGGGATTAGAGGATAGGAGGTATCTTAACTCATTCCTCATCCATTTTCGAGCTCATAGGAGATGATAAGTGTGGGAATCTTCTACAAGGCTCCAGAAGATAAGAATATTCCCCAAACCCTATGTGAATTTCGTTCAAATTCGCCCAGCGTAGGTCAAAGAGGGCCTAAGTGCTCTGCAAAGCATCCTGTCATGGACTTAATTTATCTACAATGCACCCTTGCATGTTTCTACCTGTGCTGGTCCCTATAGAGGTCTTTTCAGGATGTCTCCAGGCCATGAAATTGTTTGGGAAGGAGGCATTGAAAAGGTTGACTTTTTTAGGGCATGTAGCAACTGAAATTAGGGTTTGATGAGCCCTAAAGCACTGATCTAGATGATGGGAGTGATGTGCCCAAATGGATTTGTAGCACGAAGGTACGAATAACAGATAAATATGATGGGCAGGATGATCCGCACACAAACTTGGCCAAATGGGCTCAGGCTTATGGAGAGAAGCCCCAACCTGAATGGGTGCACTTGTTCTATCACACCTTGGATGTCATCCCGATGAACTGGTACGTAGAAATAGAGCTTCGCCATGGTACAGGTGAATGGGATATTCTATGCGAAGGATTCATAATAACATTCAACTTTGAAGATGGCTTTGATTGTATTGATGAGGCACTACAAGTGGTGAAAGAAGCAATATTTAGGATACTGAAGGATCCTTTGGACCTGATTCAGCTTGATTTGGCTACTTAGCTGAGTCACGCACTAGAATGCTATAACATAACCATTGAAGAAGAGGATGAGGATGCTCGAAATATTAAGATCCCTAAAACAGAAGATCACCGCGAGGTTGAAGGACCACAGATTGAGAATCCTGATATAACTACGCTGCTGAAAACGAAACAAGTAAACATTGGTACGAAGGTAGAGCCCAAATTCACGAAGATTAGAGCTTACTGGGATGACGCGACGATGGATAAGGTCACTGAATTACTTTGCGAATACTAGGATTTGTTCCCTAGCAAGTTTGTAGATCTAAAGGGGATAATTAGAGACCTTGGTTTTATGAAGATCACGTTGAAGCCCGACGTGAAGCCAGCTAAGCAAAGACCTTACCATCTCAATCCAAAGTACAAGGAGAAGGTCTACTTCAAGCTAGATAAGATGCTCATGATAGGCATCATTGAGCCTGTGGAGGAATCTGTCTGGGTAAGCAAAATGATGGTACAGGAGAAGAAGAAAAAGCATGAAATAAGGATATGCATGGATCTCATAAAGTTGGATGATGCTCGCGTACATGATCCTTTCCTGACTCCATTCACTGATGAAGTGTTGGATAATGTAGGTGGCCAAGAAGCATATTCCTTCACTGATGAGTTCTCTGGGTACCATCAGATCAAAATCGCGCCAAAGGATAGGAGAGAGATGAACTTTGCATTGAGTGGGGGTGTTTTTAGTACACTGTAACTCCGTTCGGATTAAAGGATGCGCCTGTGATTTTATCGCACGTAGTCATTGCGACATTCAAGGAATTTATTCATAAGTTCCTGCAAGTATACTTTGATGACTGGACTATGTTTGGGCTGGTGAAACACGATGTTGGCAGTTTACACCAGATGTTAGATACTTGTCGAAAATACCAGATTGTGCTCAATCTGAAGAAGTGTTTGTTTTGTGTTCCTTTTAAGACCCTGTTGGGTCATGTGTTTTGCAGACAAGGAATGATGGTATATCTTGCAAAGATCACAGTCATACTAAACTTGGCAATGCCAAGGAGCATGAAATAGTTGCGCGCTATGTTAGGACATACAGGATATTAGAAAAAGTTTATCAAAGGTTATGCCCAGATCACTGCGGTTGTGAAGAAATTTTTGATGAAGGATGTCCCATTTTGCTGGAACGAGGATTGTAAGAAGAGTTTGGATGTATTGAAAGAAAATATGGTCACCACGCTGATTCTAGTCTTCCCGGATTGGAAGAAGGAGTCTCATGTACATGTCAATGTGTCATGTATAGTGCTGGGAGCAGTACTGACACAGGCTGGCGTAGGAGACTTGGACCATCCTATCACATTCACAAGTAGAAGGTTATCCAAGGCGGAGAAGAACTAGTTCACCACTGAGCATGAAGGGTTAGCTATGGTATACATGCTCCAGAAGTTTTAACACTACTTGTTTGGTGGCCATTTTAAGATGTATACAGATCACTCTGTGCTGAAATGCCTGGTCAATAAGCCTGTGTTGGGGGGGAGAATATGTAGGCAGTTGTTATTGTTCCAGGAATATGATTTTGAAGTTATTGTGAAGCGTGGATCACTAAATGCGGGACTAGACCATCTGTCACACATCAAAACAGGGGAAGAGCCCACTAATTTGGAGGAGGGATTGCTTGACGCTCAATTATTTGAAGTGAGCATTGCGGATGGTCATTTTGAGGATATCATATGCTTCCTAACAACAAGAACTACCCCAGAAGGATACATGGTCCAACAGAAGAAGGAGATAGTGGTGCACGCGATAGATTTTTCTGTCATTACTGGGCATCTATACTGTTAGCGCAAGGAGCTACTCCTAGACTGCAAAAGGAGTAAGCCTTACACATCATGATTTCATTTCAAAATTTAAAAGGGTTTTTTGAGTTGTGGGATGGCTTCTGAAGGAGTTTTGAAATGATTGTGTTCCTCTTTAACTTTTGTGCATTTGGCAATCTGTGGCAAGCATAAATTGTATGGTTAAGTGAGTAGTATAGGGGAGCAGAGGAAGGAGAACAGGCAGCTAATACTTATCCTAATAAAATTGAGAATCTTAAGATAGTCACCTCAACTACATAAAGCCTTATAGAAAACTCTGTTTTTTGATAAGGAGAATAACAAATAGAAAGTAGGAAAAAGTATAAAGTATTTCACAAATCCTTTGTGAAACCTTCACTAACAATTTCTACTTAAATTGATATTATGATTTACAACAAGCTGGATAGTAGATAAGTCATCATTAGATCCTCTTAATGATTCTCACTCATAATATACTAGTTGTTTTAATTTACCATTTAAGAGATTAAAACAGGCTTGACAAGGAAAACAACAATTAGGAAGTAAAAACAGGTATAAAGTATCTCACAAATCCTTTGTGAAACCTTCACTAGCAATTTCTACTTGAACACATATTATAATTCACAGAAAAATGGACATTAGATAAGTCATCATTATATCCTCTTAATGATTCTCACTCATACCATACTAGCTACTGCGAATTTATAATTCCAAAATTTGAAAACAGGATATAGACAAACCACACATTAGATATGACTTGAATCATAGCATTGTCCAGCATGAAGTGTAGAAAAAGTTATTTTATTAAGCTGAGTCTTCAGGTGAACCCAAAATCCAACCCTGAAGTGATATTTACAAAAGGTATATATAGGGAGAGAGGAACCAACTCCAACTCTCTTAAATTGGTGGTTCCACTGTATTCTTGTTACATGAGTGTATTTTAGACATTAATATCATCTCCCATTGAATTACAATAGAAATTATAGGTGTGGATGAGAAGAAGGGGACGAATGACACTTTGTTGGTAGAAAACTAATTGGTTACCCCTTTTGCTATTGAATTTTCTCTTTATGGTCTTTCGTATTGAATGACCATATGTCTTCATTAAACATAACCTTCAACAACCTCATAACTGTCTCATATCCATCATCTTTCTTGTCCATATCGTTATGAGTTGATGTCTTACAACACTGGCACGGAGGTTTGTTGCTAACATCTGTATATTTTTATTGTGACATGTGCTACTAGAAATTTCGGTAGCGCATTACGCGGAATGGAAAGAATGACTGTCAAAATTTAGATATTTGGTTGAAACTGACACTATAGACACGTATATGCTTTGGGAAACTCAAGTTATTTAAGATGAGTGCGGTAGAAAATGGTTGGCTATGGCTATGGCTGACACCTAGCAAACATGATCAACCAAAATGATTAATGACTACTACTTGATTGGACTTGGAGTTCATGACCTATCCAATCACGAAATATTATGATTTGGATTTGATATTCTACTGAAATGACATGTGGACAATATGAAATGGTTGTTTTCGGATTTATTTTAAAAAAATAGGAAACGCTACTAGAAATTCCGGTAGTGTCAGAAAATTTAAAAAAACAAGAAATAGAATAAAAAATGAAAAGATTGTTTGAAAAATAGGGGAGACTATCTAAACGGAAAAATAGATGATACTGGAAATTCTGGTAGCATTTTTTTTTGTTTGTTTGAATTTTACAAAATTAATCCTAAAAATACAAAATTTCAAACCCTACTCATGACTTAACCTAGCACTGTGCTAACATTGGCTTCACAGGGGATAGAGCTCTCCCGGCAAGGCTTTAAGAACTTTTTGTAGTTTCAGTTCCTTATCATTGGGCTAAGGAGTCTTATTATGAAATCACACCAGTACTTATAGTGAACTCAGGATACCAACAGCCTTATTAAAAGATTTTTTTGAGAAAACGCCCATTTAATGGGCCTCCATACAATTTTGTCCCATCAAGATTCTGCAACTCAAAAGTATTGTTCTGCAAGACATTTGAGATTTTGAAAGGGCCAAGCCGTAAAGCATCAAATTTTGAATGATTACCTTGATCTTGGTGCTGTGCATCCCACTTCAACACCAGATCTTCAATCTAAAAATCTTATTTTTTAGTGCCTTTATCAAAGACTTCCTTCACAACTTGCTAATATTTTCTTACCAAATCATATTGTTGTTCTCTCTTTTGCTACACTTCTATGATTTGATACATTCTTCTGGTCATGTCATTTGGTTCAACTTCATCATCTCACAGTAGTTTGGCTATAGGAATAGCTAATTGGACTGGAAAAATAGCATCAATCACATAAACCATCTTAAAAGGTGATGTATTAATAGACTTTTTATTGTCACCCTATCAGCCCATAAAGAAAATTTGAGTTTTGAGTCCCAAGCTTTCTTGTTTTTCTCCAGCAACTTGGTGATGATTCTTACCAAAATTTTATTAGATGATTCAACTAACCATTCCCTTATGGATAGTAAGCTGTAGAATGAGTAAGTTGGATAGCATAATATTCACAGGAATTTACCAATGGTATGGATTGAATGCTACTAGTCTTGATGGACTTCCAAATATGGTTATGATTTGTGTGTAGTTTTCTTCTGGAGTTCTCATATCCATAATTTGTTATGGTTATGATTCCTTCCAGAAAGTTAATAATAACTTTATGAGTGGTATTTCTGGTAGGTATTGCTTCGATCCATTTGGTGAAGTAATAAGTAGCAACAAGAATCCAACAAGGTTTCGCACTTGAGGGTGGATGAACTTCACCAATGAAATCTAATACCCACTGTTGGAAAGGTGCAGAAACGATTATGGGTTTGAGTGATAACGACTTCAAATGCTTTTTACGAGTGAACCTTTGACATTTTTCACATGTTCTCACCTCAGCATATACATCAGAAAATAAGCTAGGCTAGAAATAGCTAGCTCTCAATATTTTGTATGCAGTAGTTCTCCAATAATGATGACCTCCACAAACACTGCTATGCATTTCAAATATGACTTTTTTAGATTCCTCTGGATCAATGCATCTCAACAGAATTCCTGGAGGGTCTTTCCAATACAAACAATTATCCTTGATGCAATACTTTATGGTTTTCAACTTCAAAGATCTCAATTTTATTTTATCATACTCTGGAGTGGGTTCAAAATATTTCAGAAAATAAACAACATCTTTGTACTAGCTACACTCAGCAAGCTTTGAACCTACTGTCATATCATCAACAAGTTCTGAAATTTTCCCTTCTAGATTATCATCCATGAAATTCAAACCCAACACTTTACAATTTTATTCAACAAGTAGTTTACCTAATCTTTGACCTTTGATTAGTTTAGTAGGCTTTATCTCTAAATCAAATTCAAGAACATTAGTCACCCATTTACTTCTCTTTCTGTCAATATCAGGCTGAACCAGTATCTCTCTAACATCAAATGAAGGGACATTGGCTATCACTTGAGCATGCAAAATATAAACTCTAAAAGGTTTCAGAGCTTTAACTAATGCATAAACATGCTTTTCCAACATTTCATACTTTAAATCTCCATATCTAAGAGCTCCACTGAAAAATTCTATGGGTGCTTCTTTATTTTATGAAACTTTTTGTAACAAAAAAAAAACAATGATGTCTTGAGAAGCAAATGAGAAGATTAAGAAAGGTTTTGAATATTTAGGACTTACCAATTAAGGTGCTTCAATGATAGCTTTTTTGATCAACTCAAATGAATTTCTAGATTCAGCTGTCCACTTGACTTCTTGTCCTTCCTTAGCATACAAGTAATACATTTCACCACTTCAGCAAAATTTGGGATGAATCTTTTGAGAAAGTTGATCTTACCAAGGAATGATTGAATCTCTTTCTTGGATCTTGGAAGTGTTAAATCTTGAATTGCAATCACTCTTTTTGGATCAATCCTCTCTCCATTTTTAGAAACTATGTGACCTAACATCTTACCTTCTTTGAGAGAAAAATGAGACTTCTTCAGGTTTAAGGATATACCATATTTTCTGCATTTAACAAATACTTGTCTCAAGTGCTGAAGATGTTCTTGATCTGAAGCTGAAAAAACAGTGATGCCATCCAAATAGATAACCAAGAACTTGTCCTTTTCTCCAATTAATGCAAAGTCCATAGCACGTTGGAAAGTAACTCCAGTGTTCATGAGCCCAAATGGCATATTTTCATATATGAATGTACCCAAAGGAGTAGTGAATGCTGTCTTTTCTCGATCTTTTGGCCAAACAGATATTTGATTGTACCCAGAAAAACCATCTAACATGGAAATTCTATTTGACCAGTCACCTTTTGAAGAATATGCTCCATCTTTAGCAATGGATAGTTATCTTTCTTGGAGCTTTTGTTAAGATTTCCGAAATCCACACACAATTTGATTTCACCAATTTTCTTTCTTATTGGTACTAGACTGGAAACCCAATCTGAGTATCTCAATAGAATAGTGATTTTAGCATCCAACAATTTCTTCTCTTCCTTTTCCATCACTGGTAGCAATAGTGGATTGATTTTCCTTAACTTCTGATAGAAAGTTTTAGTACCATCTTTCAATGGTATTCTATGCTCAATGATAGATGTATCATATGTCTTAAGATCTTCGTATTTCTAGGCAAAAACATCAAGAAATTCACAAAACAGCTTGTGATATTCCATCTTTCTTTTATCTAGTAAATATTTTGACAACTTCACATACTTTGGTTCTTGTGCTGTACCCAAGTTGAAATCTTCTAATTTAACATTTGCTTCTACTAAATGTGGCTTGACTGCAACATCATTTTGATAAAAAAGTTTCTCAAGTGGAATTAACCTTTTGGGAATATGATGGGTAGGCCGTTGTATGATAGGTTGATCAACAATCTGTTTTTTAAGATTTCTAGAATCTTGATGATCAACATCAACTTGTGGTAGGTCTTCTTCTTTATCAATATTTAGAACAACAAACCCTTCAACAACTTCAATGAATTTTCTGATCTCCTAGTCATCTTCAAAAACTTTCCAATGCTTAACATTATTAGGAATGTTAGGTCTGAACCTAACTTCCACTTCATATTTAAACTTTATAGGCATTGGAATTTTGAATGAGCTGGTTGAAATAGAGAGTGAATCTGCTAGGATATTGCTTTCTCTTGGAACAAAAGAAATGTTAAAGGCCAAGAAGGAGTCTTCTACAATGTCCCATACTACATTCCTGTAATCTTTGAGTATAGGATGCTTAGTTTGATAAACATTTCCGATTTGCTGAATAATAAGTTAAGCATCTCCAAAAATAGAAATTTCTGATATATTCATATCTTTTGCCTTTTTTAAGCCAATTAACAGAGCTTCATATTCATCCACATTACTAGTTGTCTCAAATTCAAGTTTTAAAGAAAAAGTGAAACTTTCCTTCAAAGGAGAAATATGAACAATCCCTGCACCAACACCTTCTTTGGAACATGAGCCATCAAAAAGCATTTGCCATATGTTCAATCCTTCATGACTGATTTGATTTTCATCAGGCTTTAAAATTTGAAAATTTTCTGTAGGCAAGGCGGAGTCAACCATATGTAGAATGCTTGAACCAACTCCAGATGTTCTAGCATATATTGCATGATTAGTAGGGTCTTTGTTGTCACTAATTATATATGCTCGCCAAGCTTCTCTGTAAAGTCTTCTTTGTTATCCTCCAAAAATAGTAACAATAGCATAAGTTAAATCCATTTGCAAGGTTCCTCCCAACCTTTTAATCCATGACCTAGAAAGTGACATACCAAATTTGGGAGGGATATCAGCTACAACAATATCCATTACCATCCCTCTCATAGGTAACTGAAAAAGACTAACTATAAGGTCTTTGATGACACCAAGGCATTAGAATTTCCATGGACCAAAATAATAGAGATCTTGGTACTCTCTAATTATTTCAAGACCTAGTTCATCCATAACTACCTTGGGCATTAGATTATGTGAAGCTCCAGAGTCCATAAGACAATTATGTAGGGTCTTTTCATGAATATTCAGAGATAAATAGAAGGGAGGGGTAGAGTCTTATTTTTCTTCTACCAATGGACCTAAAATAATAATGGGCTTATCATCTTGAAGGTTAACAAAATCAGAGACTACTTTAATAGGTGAAGGCTGCAACACTTTCATAAAAGTATTTTTGAAATCTTGATTTTTAATGAGTTCAACGAGGGGAACAGGAATCTTCATCTTCTGGATCTCATTTTAAAAATTGAAAGAAGAGTATGGTTTGCAAGCAATTTTTACCTCAAGTGAAGGCAAATCAGACACTATCGAAATCTCTAGTTTGTCAGGTTCAGTCACTAGTTTCTCTTCTAGAATATCGGGTGCTACCGAAATTTTCGTTCTGTAAGATTTTTCCGCTGTAACTTTAACAACATCTTTATTCTTGTTTGGTTGTGAAACATGTTTATAAGTGTCATCAATTTTCTTTGATCTGAGATTGTATCTACTTTGATGATCAGTTGCAATCACGGAGGGATCAGGACTCACTTTATTATTCTGAGTATATTACATGAAGTATTCATAATGTGCTTGTGTAAGATAAAGCATCCCTTCTTTGTCTCTAAGAAAATTTATATCAACACATGTTTCCAACCCTTTAGATTCTTCTTCATCTTCAGATATAACATTCTGCAAAGGAGGCTGCACCTTTTGATCATGAACATCTCTTCTTTCTCTCTATAGAATTTGAGGAGCATTAGGTCTTCTTCTAAACTGCTGTCTATTTGGCAAATTAAATTAAACATTTCTGGTAATAGATAGTCTTGATTCCATCTTCAACTTAGACATATCAGTAGTCAATGATTTTACCATCTTAGTAACCTCATCTAACTTAGGATCTATGTCAGAAGTTCCTGAAGTAGAAACTTCAACTTTTTGCTTTATTTTTTCTCTGTCAATCCCTCCTCTGGGTCTATTAGCTGCTAATATATTTGATTCTACCTCTAGTGCATTGTCCTACAATTGTGATAGCGTAGCAAATCTTGTTTCTCTCAACAATAAACAAAATTCAGGATCAAAAGCACCAACATAAGTGATTTTAGCAGAGGCCTTAGTAGGCTTGATTTCAGTAGGTATCTTGCTATACATTTTATTGAATCTTTTGGAAAAATTAGAAACTGATTCTCCTTCATTTCTTTTGATTGCACCAAATTCTGTGATATAATACAAAAAATATTTCTTGTCATTCCATTTTCTTAAAAATGTATCATCTAGGACTTCAATTCTAGTGATGCTACCAACTGTCAAAGATATGAACCATTTCCTTACATCACCCTCGAGACTCTGAACAAAAACTCTCATCCAAACATCTTCATGCCCAATGTTTAGATTATCAGCATAAGCATAAAAATAAGCAAGATGTTCTTCAACTGTTACCTCCCCTTCACCATTAAATTTAGGCATATACTTGAGCTAATCTCCTACAGGTAATGCATTCATAGGCTGAGGTAAAAATAAAGGAGCATACCTAGTAGAAAAAATTGCATCCATTCAGTTAGGGGGTGGATTAGGACCTTCCATGGTTGGAGTTACTGGGATTTGTGGAATAACAATTTGAGGATTTTGAACAGGAGATGAGGAAGCACCAACACTCAATGTCGAGGCTGTTTGTTGACTGGAAAACGAGAGAGGTACATAAATTTTTCTAAAATCAGGAGACAAAATTTGTTGCACTTTTTTAGGAATAGATTTTGAAAAACCAGAAACAAAGGAAACAAGCTTTCTCTTACTCTTTTTCTTGATTATCTTCTTAGGATCAAGGATTTGATTTTTTAAAGGAGAATGTGGGTTTGTCCTGGTTCTAGCCTTACATGGAGCTAGAACTTCTACAATGGAGTTGCCAGGTGTAAAGCAATATAAAAAGACAGCTAGAACTATACACCTTAGAACCAAATTTATAACTTTATCATTTACCCAGAGATAAACTTCAATACGCCTCTGTAGTGGCGACACCAAAGATGTTAGCGCAAGGAGTTACTCCTAGACTGCAAAAGGAGTAAGCCTTACACATCATCATTTCATTTCAAAATTTAAAAGGGTTTTTTGAGTGGTGGGATGGCTTTTGAAGGAGTTTTGAAATGATTGTGTTCCTCTTTAACTTTTGTGCATTTGGCAAGATGTGGCAAGCATAAATTGTATGGTTAAGTGAGTAGTATAGGGGAGAAGAGGAAGGAGAACAGGTAGGTGATACTTATCCTAATAAAACTGAGTATCTTAAGATAGTCACCTCAACTACATAAAGCCTTATACAAAACTCTATTTTTTGATAAGGAGAATAACAGATAGAAAGTAGGAAAAAGTAAAAAGTATTTCACGAGTCCTTTGTGAAACCTTCACTAACAATTTCTACTTAAACTGATATTATGATTTACAACAAACTGGTTAGTAGATATCATTAGATCCTCTTAATGATTCTCACTCATACTATACTAGTTGTTGTAATTTACCATTTAAAAGATTAAAATAGGCTTGACAAGGAAAACAACAATTAGGAAGTAATAAAAGGTATAAAGTATCTCACAAATCCTTTGTGAAACCTTGACTAACAAGTTATACTTGAACACATATTATAATTCACAGAAAACTGGACAGTAGATAAGTCATCATGAGATCCTCTTAATGATTTTCACTCATACTATACTAGCTACTGCAAATTTATAATTCAAAAAGTTGAAAACAGGAGATAGACAGACCACACATTAGATGTGACTTGAATCACATAATCCTCCAACATGAAGTGTGGAGAAAGCTATTTTATTAAGCTGAGTCTTCATGTGAACCCAAAATCCAACTCTTAAGTGATATTTACAAAAGGTATATATAGGGAGAGAGGCACAACCTCCAACTCTCCTAAATTAGTGGTTCCACTATATTCTTGTTACATGAGTGTATTTTAGACATTAAGATCATCTCCCATCGAATTACAACAGAAAGTACAGGTGGAGATGAGAAGAAGGGGAAGAATGATACTTTGCTGCTGGAAAGCTAATTGGCTGCCCCTTTTGCTATTGAATTTTCTCCTTATGGTCTTGCCTATTGAATGACCATATATCTTCATTAAACATAACCTTCAACAACCTCATAACTGTCTCATACCCATCATATTTCTTATCCATATCGTTATGAGTTGCTGTCTTCCAAAACTGGCCCAGAGGTTTGCTGCTGACAGCTATATATTTTTGTTGTGACAAGTGCTACTGAAAATTCTGGTAGCACATTATGCGGAATGGAAAGAACGGCTGTCAGAATTTAGATATCTTGGTGAAACTGACACTACGAAAATGTATAGGCTTTTGGAAACCCAAGCTATTTAAGATGAGTGGGGTAGAAAACGGTTGGCTATGGCTACAACTGACACCTAGCAAACATGATCAACCAAAATGATTAATGACTACTACTTGATTGGACTTGGATTTCATGACCTATCCAATCATGAAATCTCATGATTTAGATTTGATATTCCGCTGACATGACACGTGGGCAATCAGAAATGGTTGTTTTTTGGATTTATTTTTTAAAAATGAGAAATGCTACCAGAAATTCCAGTAGTGTTGGAAAATGTTAAAAAACAAGATACAGAATAAAAAATGGAAAGATTGTCTGAAAAATAGGGGAGACTGTCTAAACGAAAAAAATGGGCACTACTGGAAATTCTGGTAGCCTTTTTTTGTTTGTTTGAAATTTACAAAATTAATCCTAAAAATACAAAATTTCAAAACCTACTCATGACTTAGCCTAGAAATATGATAACATACACAAAATGGGGTATAATGAGATATTGTGATGATATGTACCAGAGTTTGAAAGGAGCAACATCCTCACGGACGCTCATGGGGGTGCTGCGGGAGGACATTATGTAGGGAGAGTGATCGCACAGTAGATTCTATGTGCAACATTGTGGTGGCCAACCCTCCATCAGGATTCAAAAGCTTACTGCAAAGTGTGTGATGTGTGTTAAAGGACTGGTAAGCCATCGCGGAGGTATGAGATTCCTCTGAATCCACAGATGACATTACAACCCTTTGAGAAATGGGCAATAGATTTTCTGGGACCCATCTAGACCCAAGGAAAGACGAAAGTGAGGTACATTATCATCGTTACAGAGTATTTAATTCATTGGGCAGAGGCAAAACCTGTGAAGGATTGCACTGGTGCAATTGCTGCCAAGTTCCTCTTTGGGAATGCACTGATATGATTTGGTTGTCCAAAGATTTTGATGAGTGATCGTAGAACGCACTTTCTGAATGAGACGATCCACGCGCTAACGAAATAATTTCAGTAACATGACTAGAAGAGCACGTCTTATCAACCAAAAGCTAACAAGATGGTGGAAGCATTCAATAAAGTGTTAGAGAATGCGCTAACCAAGGCTTGCAACACTCAGTGAAGTGATTGGGACCTACGCATACCTGCAGTACTATGGGCTTATCGAACGACATGCAAGAAGTTCACTGGACAAACCCACTTTAGGCTTGTCTATGGTGTTGAAGTGGTAATGCCTATGGAATATATTATGCCTAGTCTGCACATAGCGGCACTAATGAGTATGATGAATTGCAGAGCCTTGGAGGAGAGGCTTGCACAACCAGCTGAGCTTGAGGAAGAGAGATTTCTAGTTGGATTTCACCAATTGGTCCAAAAGTAAAATTAAGAAGCATGGCATGATCGACAGATTAAGATATGCACCTTTAAGGTAAATGACCTGGTTTTGTTATATAACAGCAAGTATGATAAATTTCCAGGAAAATTCAAAATGCATTGGTTAGAGCTCTATGTCATTAGGGATATTACAAATGGAGGAGCGGTTCAGTTGGTCAAATTGAATGGAGATCCCTTCGTAGGAAAGGTGAATGGAATTCATTTAAAGCCATACATCGGTGGTTCGGCCATGTGACTACATGAAGGTAGCACAGTCTTAGCACTCCAGGTAGCTGAAAGGAGGTACAAGACTATAAACTACACTGCCCAGGTTGGGGAGATGCGTGATTGGAGGATTGGGTGAAGCAAGGAAGTTTCATAGGGTTCACGACAATGTGAAGGGAGCTATGCTACCCAGGGAGAAATCATGCAGGTTGGCCGAAAAGTGACCATTAAAGTCACTGTTCATGATTTGACAGGAGAAATGTAGCCAAATGGAGCGGGCGACTGACAATTAAGATGAAATTTATGGGCCAGATCCGTGAAAATCTATCGCCAATCCGACATTAATGAACTGAATTTTGGGGGAACAATCGGGTTTGAATTCAAAATTCCCTATAAATTAAAAGTGGTTGTCCAATTAAAAACACTTGGCATTTTGAGAATTGAGTTGTTGATATCTCAGGCGCACATGAATTGCGAGCACTATGAGCTTCTGATATCCAGTAAAGTATTTGAGACATTTCCAAAGGAGACACAGGAGTTCATACAGAAAATCATGTCAGTGGCCACAAAATCTATAGATACCAAAGCAGAGGAGGTGGTGTCGGATGTTGCTGCTTCGGATGTTGCTGAAGTATTTGCTGAAGTCCCCAAATCATCGAGGATGCTGAGACCAAAGCTGACCCCAACCAAGGAGGCTGCGAAGGATAAAAAGGGAAAGCAACTTGTAGTACCGATGCGTGTATTTCCAAGAAGAAACCCATCGAAGCCCACCACATAGGAGAAGCGCAAAGCCATCAATTTAGAGCTGGAAGAGGAAGAACTCAAAGACATCTCGATGGATGATGAGGATGTGGGAGTTGATGTGGAGGAATTTGAAGCCCAGGGTGCTAAACCTATCACTCGGTTGCCTGAGTATGTCCCTCCATACAAGGGAAGACCAAGGTGCTGAAAGACATCGATGAAAGCAAGATCCCCTTGCAAACCCCTTTGTTGTCGGATGAAATTGTTTTTGAGGGACCGCGCTTGGCGATGGTGCTGTTGTTAAAACTTGAAGACTGGGACATGGCTAACACGAGAAGTTCCCACACCTGGTGACTGAGTAGTTGATGCACTGCATCATCGATACAAACACCAGAATGACTGCATTGGAGCCGCGGAGGTGGCTAAGAGGAGTAGACAAGGCAGGGTTTCTCAAACTGCTTTGGGTGCCACATTACAGTTGCACCCCAGTTATGATATTTGTCATCAAGCAACTGTTATGCTTGGTGCATGATGGGTGTTTGTGGTTGGAGAAGCCAATACCCATGATTGATAGGTTGATCCATAGGATCACACAATTGCCTTACATAGGAGAGAATTCGGATGTTAGCTTCCTATACCAATAGGTTTCATTTTTCATGATTGACTGGAGAAGCGCCAAATATGTTCATTCTTTCCATGCTGCAAAGTTCCATATTTTGTAGAATTTCACTATGTATAGGTGGTTGACTCTTGCCATAGTTGATGAATAGCCAGACAGTCTAATCCTGGCTAGATCATGTTTGAATTTACTTTTCTTAGAATAGAGAATAAGGGTCTGTACAAACAGCTCAAGCTTGGTAGACAAGTAGTTAGGTAGAGAATCAAAGGGTCTCAACAGCTTAATCTGAGCCCTGGAAGAGATAAGGGTAGACTTATATAGGAGGGTAGCTAAAATAAAAGAGAAGAATCAGGGTTTTTTAGTTCAAATGCACCCAATGAAAACAAAGAAAAAATGTCAAGTGTACTAGGCTGGGTAGGCAGTTTTGATGTGGGAGGAGCAGGTCTATGAGCAATTTGCTCCTTTGGAACAAGTTTCATCTCATAAAAATCATAAGGTGCCATGGCAAGCTAGTTACAAAACAAATGGAGCATGACTAATTTCCCTCCCCAATTTTTCCAAGAAACACTTACTAACATTCCCTCCAAGGACAATGAGATCTGCTCATTGCCTTTAGTCCACTTCATTTCATAGAAAAACTAAGTGAAACTGTGTTTTCACCTAGGCAAAACAAGCCACATTTCTTGTGTAAAAAGTTTTATTCGATGTTGCCAAGATTCCCTAAAAACTTCATAACATGGTACCCCCTCATTCCCTTATGCCTAAGTTTTCACTCTATAAACATTAGCCTTTGTCCATACATATCCATTCTACATATTCATATTAACCCCCTAACTCTACTATATAACTGCTATATAACTTTTTCCCTCCCCCTAGTGTATAAATACATAAAAAATCCCCAAAAAACAAATATCTTGACCTTTGGCAATATAGCCATATAATAATTATTTTTGGGAATTATAAGATTCACCCTTATAAGGGAATTATAAGGGAACCTTATAATAACCCTTAGCGCACATAAAAAACTTTGGGTTTCCTATTAACCTTTGGTTATATGAATAACCGACCGGCCACAATCCAAAGTTAAATACACTACAAAACCCCACAAAAACATTATATAAAGCCAATATATTAAAGTGGGTCCCCATGCCGCGCCCCCGCAACTTGCCATTTGTTATTGACCGTTGGATCGGGGCTCTCAGATCCAACGGTGCAGAACCGTATCACGATGCCCCCAACACCCGAACGTTATGTTCCGGGAAAATGGTGTTTTCGTCGTTGTACCAAGGACACGCTTCGCTCACTCGGATGTATCGCAACCCCCCCCCCGCTCAATACTGCTGCCACCCCAAAAACGGTGCGATAAAACCACTTACCGCCCTCGCTTCCCGCCACTGACGTCATCCAATGACGTCACATCCACGTCAGCTCCACGTCACTTTTGCCACCTCAGCGCCAATTCATCCACCACATCACCTTCCGTACCCCGCTACACGACAAAAAATCTACGTCATGATGACGTCATCACAAAAAAGCGGCAAAAATCCCATAAAGCCGATTTTTGTTAAAAAACCCGTAAAATTGTTTGTTTTTTACCATTGTCATTGTGGAATTTTACTGAGCTTTTGCATGCAAACGACGACGAATTCACCAGCAAACCTTCAGTCTGCCCCCTCGACCACCATAGCTCGGCGCCCCACTGTGTAAATCGTCTCCCAACCAGCCAGTAACTCCAGTGCATTGTGAAAATAGGTATTTACCATAATCCTATGAAAAACCCTCTTAATTTCGAATTTTTGCTGTGGAAATTGTCTGGGAAATCCTAGAAACATGTCAAAAATTCGCCCTGCTACCTGCACATAAACACACCAGGACCACTTATTCATAAAAAAACCTGCACATTGCATACCTCTCTATACAATTTGCCCAAAGAGCCGAGAAAAAGAAGTATTCACCTAAGTCTTACTCTCAAGCTCCCAGATTGACTTCCCTCTGCAAAATTGCCCACTGAAACTACTATTTTGCCCACATTTTGCTATCAAAACTACCAATTCCACCCAACTCAACAAAATCTCTCCCATTTAGGCCGAGTTCAAGGTCTGTTTGGTCAGTAGTTGCTAAAGGAAAGGCCCTGAAACCATTGCTACTCATTCCTTGCAAGACAAACCCTTTAAGCTTCATCCTTTGCTTCAAATTTTGCCCACCAGAGTCAAAACAAAGCACTCCAATTTGCAAATCCTCTGGAAAAATCCCAGGGCCTCTATTTTGCCCACTACTACTGTAAAGACCCACATTTCAATCAAAAACACCTGAGAACTTATAAATATGGTAGCCCCTGCTCCAGTAGCCCTTAATGTGGCCCCTCTCAATGCCCCACATAAAGAACTGAAATGGTTACCCGTAGCTGACAAGGATTTCTAGATTAATGAAATAATGGGTAGCAAATCTCATCTCCAGGCCTTTTGTGAGATCAGGAACAACCATAGAAACAAAACTGACATCTTTGGGATTTGGGAGTCCAATATGCCCATGTACTACCTTCCTTGTGTAAATGTCTTTCCTGACCTCATTCACCAATGCCATGCCAATTATGAGCCCACTCAAATGGTAGTGATGTATCCTTCTGGGACAGTTCTATTCTATATCACCCCTGAATCAATAAATGAGATGCTGCATTTCAAACCAACCGAACCATTGAGTCCTCTTTCCTTGGGATTTCTGCTTGACCAAGGTGCCAAATTGCCAAGTGCAAAGATAACCAAAATTGGCAAAAAATTTATTAAACCAATTTTCAACCTCAGGAACCTCCTCCATACTTGGACACCTGGTTTAATGAAGCAGGAAAGTTTATTATTGACATGATAGCCTACATCTTGGGACTCAAAACCAGTGAGTATGTAGATGAAACCGCATTGGTCCTATTATCCATCTTTTCTCCAGGACAACCCCCTGCTGTCAGGTATGACTATGCCACCTACATAGCTGATAAGATCCATTAGAAATCCATGAGCATGGACAGAGAAAGAGTGTTTAAATATACATCATACATATATCGTTTGTTTCTCTACTATCAGCCAGATAGTTTTCAAGTTCCCCTCAGAAAATTTGATGTCAAGGGAGAGCCAAGGTCTGTAATCTTCTGGACCCCAGTCTTCCACCATGTTTACTATTCTCCTTACACTTATTGTGAATTTATTGATCTATTCATATATCCAGACACCTCTTTACTGATAACAAGTCCTCCAGATAGACTTTTTGGTGAAATGCAGAGAATTATATAGCTCTCCAAGAGCTATAGAATAGGTGACTGGTACTTTTACCAGAATCACACTGTGATCCGGATATATGGCTATGAGCTGAGCCCCTATAAATTGCCAAAATATGTGCCAATGCGATTGTTTGCCCTGGAATACTTTAGACAATTCATCCAAGCAGATTTAATCCATTTCTGTGAGGCCAAGAAAAAGGAACAACTTAAAATAAAGAATCAACTGGGCCCTTTCACCTTCAATCAGAGGGAAGCCTGGCTATAGGCTGATGAAATTTTAGGGCAAAGACTCAAACTAAAACAGAGTTTCTATTGGGCACCATATGACCCCAATCATTTTATAAGTTATAGGAAAGTCAAAAATAAGCTGCCAGCATATGTTCACTGTCCAATCCCTGAAATCCAACAATATGCTAATCAACAAGAGTGGATAGAGGGCACATTGTTTGAAGAGATAACTGGAGAAGAGAAATTGGAAAAGGAAATGAAGGAGCTTGAAAAAACACTTGACCTGGACTCTTTTGGATAGGTACCCTTGAAGCTGCCCCAACACATTGGAGGTGATACATCTTTTGCTGAGAGGTCAGAGCAAGCAGCACGAAAGGCCAGCTCAGCAGCAAAGGGCAAGGAAGTAATGGATACTGAATAGCAGACCATGGTTGATCAGCCTACCACAACAAAAGAACAGGGAGAAGGGCAAGCTCCCCCAGCTCAAACCAAGGCATCCAAAGCCCCTATGCTACAAACTCCTCAAAATGAGGAAAAGAGCAGAAAGAGAGACACAAAAGAGGATGCCCCTGCCAGTGGACCATCAGAACAACCAGGAGACAAGAGGCAGAGGTTGAATCCCTATTCAAAGGAGGAATTTGTGGAAGATACCACAAGGACCATGAGAGATCAGGAAAGGACTGAGCAGTAAACATCTCCATTACCTGGCACCTCAGCTAGCTCATTCCAACAAGAGCTAGAGAGGCAACATAGCATGGAAGTTTCATCCACTAGGCCTCAAAGCAAACAAAGCTCAGATATCAAGAAAAATTTCACTGATATAAAAGCTAGAAATGATCCAGTGAGGATGCAGCTTTATAATCATCTGATGAGGACAACACCTACCAATCAACAAAGGCTAATGGCTGCTTTTGATATTCAGGAAAAGAAAATGATCCTCATGCATTTCAAGCCCAGGACACAGCAACCCGAGTCAGCTGCTGATTATATAAGAACCAATCTGGAAGTTTTCTCTAAAGACATTCATCCAATTGACCAGATTGAGTTACATAAGCAAACTGGGGAGATGGTGTATGCCACCTTGGTAGATAAGGCATTGCTTGCTCACAAACTGCAAAATTCATTGCACAATACCTCTGCCCAATTAGAACTGGAAAATGCTTCCTCCTTAGCTAAGGACAACAGGATTAAGTCCTTAGAAGAAATCATCATCGAGCTTGGGCATAATCTTAAGGATGCAAAGGGCATCAAAGCACTAATCAAGAAGAAGGAGGAGGACATTTTAGCCCTCAAAAGGCAATTAAAGTTGCCAATTATAGTGCATCCACAAACTGCAGAAGTTGCACAGCAGAAAGAGGAAGAGGACATGGTAAGTCTGCTAATGAGAATGAATGAGAGATTGGCAGAAATAGAGCAAGCATTGGAGAAGGCAATTAAAGAGAAGCAGGGAGAGTTTACCTCCCAACCACCTGAAGTAGCTCCAACAGGTGCCATTGCTCCACCCACAGGTACAACAGCAGTCCCTCCTACCATCCCAACATCAATAATAGGTACAACAACTACAGATGCTATAGCAGCACCAACAATAGAGCCAGAGACTAGCATGAAGATGGAAGAAATGATGAAAGCAGTGAAAGAGAGAGAAGCTCAAATGTCAGAGTTCAAAGAGGCAAAAGAAAAACTAGCCAAACTAGAGGTGAGCTATGACAAGTCAAAAATAATAGTGGCAGAAAAAACTAGAGAAGTAAAGGCCCTAAAGAACAAGGTGAAATCATTGGAAAAGGATCTCACCTTACGTAAACCTCTAGCAGACATTAAAATGATCTTGTGGACCAAGATTGGCCAGTCTATTACTGACCATTGGTACTCAATTCAAACTATCCATGAACAAATGAATTGATAGGAAGGGCCCAAGAGCAAATTCAAAGGTCCAGGGCATCATTGGGAAATATGCCTGAGCAAGCCAATAGGCTCATCCATTTTTTGAATACTCACACTAAAGAACAATTGGCAGCTTTAGAGATCTCGGACAGGACAGGCACCATTTTGACAGTGAAGAAGGTGCTAACAATGAGAAATTTTATACAGACTTTGGAAAGGAAGTGCCAAGAAATGCAAATGGATATTAATGCCTTCACAGAGAAGTTCACAATCTTGCAGCAGAAAGGTCTACCCAATTTGCTAACCACTAATCAAAAACTATTATCACATCAACAATATGCTCACAGGGTAAACATGTATGTTACAAATCAGATCACTGCATCATCTAGCACTTCAGAAGACACAGGACCTCCTTCCGGACAGAGTTTATATGACAAATTGGAAAATTTGTTTTATATAGAACATGAAATAAATCATCTTTTTGAAGTTAAGCATAACTTTTACAGGTATACTGAGGCTGATGAAACACTTGTAAAAATACAAAGACATCAGTTGCCTACAGACCAGGGTGGCAGAGTATGCTAGAAATTTTACCTAGGTAATTTGGATCTTTCTGTCTATCTTCAGTTGGTCAAATGACAAGATACATGACATATATAGAGGAAGGAACTGAAGCGAGGATCAGGACGCATTAAAGCTAAATCAATAGCAGGTGAAAGGATCAGGACAACAACACAGGAATGCAAAGTGAAGACACAACTACCAACCGACTTCCTGCATTAAAAAAGTCAAGAATATCTTGTCAAGTAAAGCACCCAACACAGTCACAATTACTCCTACATTTATTTCTACATTTATTTCTACATTTATTCCTTTGTGAGAGTAGGTCAAGGAAGTTATTGCTTCATATCTTATCCACAAATTTTTTGTAATTCTCTTTGTTATAAATACCTCCCCAAGGAATGTATTCGGGGTTGGTGATTCTCCTCTTGGACTGTGTTGTAACTCTGATGTTTCTTAATACAAAGGTTGTTGAAGTGCATTGTTGTTGGACCTTCTGAATGTGGATTTGATTATTCTGGGCTCTGCTACAGAATTCCTGTGTCTTTCTTCGGCTCAATAAGTTATTCTAAACTGTGTTTTGTGATTCTATGTTTGCAAATTTCATATATGTTTCATAATCTTAACAACACGGAAAAAGAATAGCCCAGAACTTGTTTACATACACTCTGTGTTCAATTCCTGCAATTATTTATGTTTTCTTCATAATTAGGATAAAACAGAAATTCTTAGATGCTTCTGTTTCCACTAATTCTTTCACTTTGAAAATTTCCAAGGAATTCTTCACTGCTCCTTGAAAATATTCATGCACTTTCCCTCTGCCACCATGATAAAGGATTCTTGACTGCCTTTTACCCCCTGGCTTACATCCCATCAATTTCTAGATTTCAATATTGTCCCTAAACTGATTATCTTGCTCTGTAGTATTTCCCTTTGTCACAGAAACACACTCAGCAGTCCATCTTCATAGACTCCATTGCCCAATGGAATATACTCTTTCAGACTTGCATCCTAGCTCTGTTTAAAACTGTTAGAGTCGGTCTAGTTATCCCTCCATCAGACATCAAAGCTCTTTTGTGCATTTCATGTTTAGGTGTCCCATCAGTTTCGATCAGTTGCATTTCATTAGGCATGCCATAACTCTGACGGAATGGAATGTGTCACTCATTCCCCTCGTGTTTGGTACTGCTGGTTCAGGTCTATTCATAAAAAAAAAGTCTTAAAAGATCATTTACAGTCCTGTTTCAAATTTCTAGGTCATGACAAGAGTTCTCGGTCATTAGGTCTAGGGTTGAGTCAATTTTGTTTTGCAAAGTCTAAGAAGACCAACAGGCCAGAGGGATGTCCTCGATAGATGGTTACCTCAATAATTTTCATCATTATACAGATAAATTAGGACTTCTCTTCAAAACTTTGTTTTGAAGATAAGTCGTCATCTCATTTTTTGTAATAAATTTTCAAAAATTTCATTTCTCGAATTGTCCAAGCGCAGCCTTGGTCTCCTTTGCCAGATCATATCACAGCTATCCCTGCAAAAAATTGTCAAAGAAAATCATTATTTCAACCAAATTTAAGGAGGAAACCAAAAGGGTCAAAAGTCTATTAATCCCGAAAAAGTGTCAACGACAAAACATTACAAAATGGGTTATGGACCAAGCAAAAATTAAAAGGGAGTCTTTATAAAGATATTTCACCATATTTCAAACTCATTTTGCATGCCAAGAGTGAAGAACATCATTTCCAAGCGAATTTTTGAGTTTGTGAGGGAGTTGGAGTAGTTTCAGGGGCACGTGACGCATTGGACTAGGCGTGCGGCGCATCAGGGGCGCGCGGCGCACCGGGCACGAAAACGCAGTGTAAAATTACATGCGCGCGATGCATCAGAGGCGCGCAGCGCGTTGGGTGAGGCACGCGGCGCACTGGGGTTTAAGCCCGAAATTTATTTGGGAACGCATCAAATCGCCTCCCCTCCGCACAAATTTGCAGCATTTTTAGAGCAAAAGAACAGTTTACAGTCAATTGTACACACAATTTATACATCAGCATATATATTCCAGCTATCTTAGTCATGTCAGAGACTGAGTCAGTCTATGAGCAGGAGTATGACAGTGAGTCTACACCGGAGGTAAATGTGCCAAATGTGCCACGGAGGTATCACAAAGGTGGCAAAAGTGGTTAGCATGTCAGGGAGGAGCCTACTTCTTTGGCTTAATTGCAAGCTTGCCCACTTGCAATGGATTGTTTTCGGTGTCAATCATGTTTCCAATACTGTGAGATGATCTCACAAACTCAGCATCATCGGGAACTAGTCCGTTTATTTGTTTTACATTTACAGGATGGTCATGTAAACCTTGTTGGAATGAATTTCACCTTGTCACCCGAGACTATTGCTCAGGCCACCGGGATACCAAATTTAGGGGAGGAATGGAGTAAACGCCAGCTGTTAGACAGATTCTACTATGAGCCATATATCAAACCCGGGTATATGAGACACTTGAGTGCATTTTTTGCTTTCAGATTCCTGAGAGATGAGTTTGCACCATTGATGAAACTCATCATTCGATATTTCAGTTGCGAGGGCAGATTCTCGCATCTCTATGCATACCATGTCTGTTTGTTGATGCATTTCATGAGGGTACGTATGATGAAAATTCCATTTTTCATGTGTCACAACATAGAGAGGATGGTGCCTTTAGTACAAAGGAAGAGCCCAGCACATCAGCATAAGAGCATATATCATTATGCGTTGATCAAAATCATAGTGATGCATCAGTTGGCATAGCAGGGCATTACTTGGGAGGATTTCATCTCCCGTGACTACTTCTCAGCACTACAGCCACCTCTCGAGATTGTTCATGATGAGGGAGCGCCTCCACACCATCCAGACATTCCTGAGACTGAGTATATAAGTGCTCCTCCATATGTGACATACCAGCGAGGCCACAGGGCCTTATTTGCATCTACACGACGAGTACTATCTCCACCCGGGGTGGAAGGGGTCTCGTTGACTTCATCAGCACAGTGAGTATTATCTCCACGTCATGTGGAAGGGGTCTCGCCTTCTTCTTTAGCACAGGTACAGATCTAGGATAGGGGCAAGAGGCCCATGTTTGATGAGGGTCCTTCAGGAGGTCAGGACACAGATATCATTGATGTTGATGCTAGCTCTCCCAGCTCGGAGCTAAAGGAGATCATCTGAGAGAAAAGGGCTGACAATGACTCATTGCAAAAGAAATTTCAGATGGCTAAGTGGGTGATAAACTACTTGGAGCAGCGCAACAAACAGCTGGAAGATGAACATACACTTTATGAGTTGTGGCAAATCCGGGAAGACCGAGAATTGGCCCGAAAGAGACCCGGTGATTTGACACCGATCGATCGAGAATCTATGCTCATCCGGGTAAACAGTCATTTGGAGAAATTGTTGGTGAAGGAAAACAGAGATTACCTTGGCCGTATTTCCTTTTCTCACAAGTTTTGGGGAACAACCTGAGTGATAACATCATTGGCAACTCCACTGGGGAACTGAATGAATATATGTCACTACTGTCTAATCTCTAAAGCTACAGATGGAGCCTGAAGTCAGCCAGGCAGCCTTTGAAATTGTCTTTTCTATGCAATCACAAGAGTAAATAAAAGCTACTTTAGTCTAACTCCAGTTTAGCTTTAGATTTTAAACAGTTGTCTCAAAGATTTGTTTGGCCATCCTTGTTTCAAACTTACCTGAAGGAAAGCCCAACTCCTCCTACATTTTAGGAGCTTCCTTCAAGATATTGTCAAAACTTGTATCCTCCAAATATTCCCTGAAAATACCAAAACATACTTTAGAAGCTGGCTCCAAAGAAGAAAACTCGGTATACAAGGTCAAACCCAGACCCAAATCCTCCAGCTATTTTTGACAATCCAAATTAAATTCCTAAGAGCCTTAGGAAACTAGAAAATCAAGAGAGTTCTGTTGATTCAAATCTTGAAACACCCCAGTAGAAACCTATTCAAACTAAACCTACTACAACAAAATCTCCAACCCTCCTTCCTATTGTTGTAGCTTCTTCTAGTTCACCTCTATCACTCCAAAATCTCTTTTCCACCCCTCCATCCACACCACTTATCACAGCTGCTATCCATGTGCTTCTAGTTGTCCCACTTTTCCCTGCTAATATGATAGATATGCTCCCTTGCAGTTTCCTACCAATCCAGGGGCTATGCCATAGGATTATCAGGGCAAAATTACCTATTTTGATGGTACTGGGACTTACACCGCTCAACAACATACCAAAAAGATGACAAACTATTTTGAAAACTATGAGATTGATGATGATGATGTCAGGATGAAAATTTTTGTCCAAAGCTTAACTGGTGATGTAAGGACCTGGTTTAGGTCACTCCCTGCAAACACAATAGCTAATCCAGATGCCCTGTATTAGACCTTCCTGAAAAGGTGGGAAAAGAAAAAAGACCCTTTACACATATTAACAAAATATGAGAACTTGAAGAGAGGCCCATAGGAAAGTGTCCAAGATTATTGTGCTAGATTCAACAATACATACCTTGTTATTCCAATAAATCTCAGACCACCACCAGACTTAGCATTGATCAAATTCCCCGATGGATTTGACTCAGACATGGCTTACCAGCTCAGGGAGAGAGCTCCTTCTATCCTTGAAGATATGCAAAGCATAGCTGTGAGCGTTGAAGCCAATCTGATTTCTAAATGAAATCGAGCTAGATATGAAATAAGAACAACTTTCAAAGAAGAACCATCTGCCTTTGAACAAAAACTTGATGCAATCATTAAAGGCATGGACAGGCTGGGACATAGAGTTGAAACTATTGAAAAGAAATCTTCATGGGAAAGCCAACCAAACAACAATGCAAGAAATCCAAACTTTAGAAAAAATCAAAACCCCAATGTAGGAAAAGTTGGTCTAGACCAAAACATAAGGCCCCCCTTCCAAGAAAACTATGCAGAAGCCTCCACATCTAGTGAACCAATAGAGGACCCCTACATTAACCTAATGGGTCTCAATAGTGGCCAACCAATTTTCCTGACTCAAGAAGACCAAGAGGCTCATACTCTTAGTCAATGTCAAATGAAATTAGGGGAATCCTTTGATTTTAAGCAAGGGTATGAAACAGCTGTGTATGAAGTCCACAAGCAGTACAACTTGAGAAGTAGGAGAATAGACATCCCTGATGACCCCAAGCAGAAGACAATCAAGCAACCTACCAAAACTAAACTCAAGGACTCTCATATACCAATCATCCCTAAATCAACTTCCCATCCAAATAGTCCAACATTTGAAGATGTTTCAGACAAATATAAATCAAAACAACACCCTACATCTGTTTCTCCGCTCAGAGAAATTGTAGAGGAACCTTTGGAAGATGGTGAGCAAGTAACTCCAGTTCATCATAACATGCCAGTAAAAGAGGCAGTTGTTGAAAACCTAGTGGAAAAACAAAACCTTGTTACCCAAAATGTCAAAATACAAACAGAAAAACCCTTCAATATGGAGGCTGAAATAAGTAAGTTAAAAGTATCCATCCCATTATCTGAATTGGCTAGGCATGAAGTTTTTAGAGAACAAATCAGCAGATCATTACAAATTTTAGAAAACAAAGATTCAATGAACATCCTTGATGACCAACCAGAACTTATATTTGGCCCTGAAGCAAATGGTAAATCAGTAGATGGGGGGGTCCCTCCCTTCTATGTAAGTTTAAACATCCATGACAAGGTGCTTCACAATGCAATGTTTGATTCAGGAGCTTCCCATAATCTAATGCCAAAATCTGTCATGGAAAAGTTGGACCTAGATATCACAAGGCAATACAAAGACCTATTTTCCTTTGATTCCAGTCAGGTCCAGTGTCTAGGCTTAATCAAGGATCTGTGTGTGTCATTAGTCCAATATCCAGCCAAGACACTTCTCATGGATGTGGTGATAGCTGATATTCCACCCAAGTATGGAATGTTGTTATCTAGATCCTCAGGTGCCAAGCTACAAGGATCTTTGCAACTAGACATGTCTTATGCCACCATCTCAGTCTTTGGCTAGCCTAAGAGGCTATATACCAAGAAACTTTGATGAAGTATGTGGTAAGTAGTCAAGAAAAACCCCAAAACTTTCCCATTTATTCTATGCATTCAGATATGGATTCTTTTATCTTATACAACACTAAGATTCAAACCCCAACTGATGTAAAAATTATGGCTTTAAGTCAGGATGAATTCCTAGACAAAGAATCCACAGTTCAGATTCAAGAAGTCTTAGAAAACAATAAATTGATAGTCACACATAAAGAATCCCATGAGACTGAAAATCCAACTATGCCTGCTGAGCAAATTGAAAAAGCTCCTAATACTAGTTCAAATCAAGAAAATCTATGGTATCTGGAGTTTGATGGATCTGTTAATAAGCTAGGAGCAGGGGTAGGGGTTTGGATACACAATGTGAAGGATGACCATGTTGAGGGACATGCATTTAGATTAAATTTCAGGTGCACTAACAACATGGCAGAATATGAAGCCCTCCTCTTAGGGCTCAAAGTGATAAAAAACTTAGGTGCAACTTGAATATCAATTTTGGGAGACTTTGACCTCATCATTCAAAAAATAAAGGGTAACTTCATTACAAATGATCTTAGGCTGAGGTCATATAGAGCTGCTACAATGGAAATTCTCAACACCTTTCTTGAATCCCAATTGACCAAGATTCCAAGGAATCAAAATCTGCATTCCCATAGTCTAGCAACCTTTGCAAGCACTTGCAAATTTCCATTTAAGCCCAATCATTGATTCACTGCTGAAATAAAACATAGACCTGTTGTACCAGATAATGTCAAAAACTGGTAGGTGTTTGAAAATGACACACAAATCAACAATTTCCTGACTTTGAAGGAGGAGTTCTCAAGCACAAAAATGGATACCAACACTATAGAGGAAAGCAATCAAATAGACAAAGTAGAAACACATATCTCTGCTGAAACAACAAACCAAATTCTACATCCCACTAAGTTTACCAAAACAGATTTACAAGAATTTCATGAAAAAGAAGGTGAGGATACAATTGCAGCAGAGTGTGAAATCATTGATTTGAAGGATAATTTTCTACCTAACGGCCTCACTCTTTTAGAGGACATTTTTGACTCAAATGACATCTCTAGGAAACCTAAAATGCAGCCATTAAACACAGAAATTGAGGACTGTAATTTAGGAACTGCAAAAAATCCCAAAATGATAAAATTGTCCAGAGATCTGCCTCCTGACCAAAAACTCAAGTATATTGAACTATTCAAAGAATTTCAAGATGTCTTTGCATGGAGTTATGAGGACCTAAAGTCTTATGATACTGCAGTCATCCAACACACCATACCTCTCAAAGAAAACCAAAAACCTTTCAAACAAAAACTTAGAAGGGTCAACCATGTGTTGCTCCCTTTGATTGAGAAAGAAGTTAAGAGAATGTATGGAGCTGGAATTATAGCTCCAATCAGATTTTCAGAATGGGTTTCAAATTTAGTGCCCACTAGAAAGAAGACAGGGGAGATAAGGCTATGTGTTGATTTGAGAAATTTGAACAAAGTCTCCTTAAAGGACAATTACCCTTTACCCAAAATGGATCACATTCTGCAAAGGGTAGTGGGTGCTTCAAGGATATCACTGCTAGATAGATTCTCAAGCTTCAATCAAATCCTAACGCACCTGGATGACCAAGATAAAGCTACTTTCACAACCCCTTGGGGGACATTCAAATATGTGAAAATGCCTTTTGGGCTCAAGAATGCAGGAGAAACTTTTCAAAGAGCCATGGATATTGCTTTTGCTAAGGAAATCCATGACTTTTTAGTCATTTACCTAGATGACCTTACAACTTTCTCCAAATCAGATCAAGAACACCTAGATCATCTCAGGTAAGTATTCTTAATTTGCAGAAAATATGGTATATCACTAAATCCAAAGAAATCATTGTTTGGCCTAGAAGAAGGAAAATTATTGGGCCATATCATCTCTAAAGAAGGCATTAGGATTGATCCGGACAGAATACAAGCTATCTTGCAAGTCCCTCACCCTAGAAACATTAAAGAACTATAAGCCTTTTTAGGGAAGATCAATTTTCTAAGAAGATTCATACCAAATCTGGCTGAGCTAATAAGATTGCTGAACAACATGCTCAAAAAAGACTCCAAGGTTAAGTGGACAATAGAAACTAAGGAAGCCTTTGAAGAAATAAAAAAAGCTTTGACTCGAACACCAGTCCTCATAAGCCCCAATTTTGACAAGGACTTTATCATATTCTCATTTGCATCAGAACATACAATTGTTGTTGTTTTGCTCCAAAAGGATGACCAGGGATGTGAAAAACCCATAGCCTTCTTCAACAAAGCCCTTAGAGATGCTCCACTCAAATATCAAATCATGGAAAAACAAGCATATGCACTTGTAAAGGCCATCAAGGACTTTAGAGTTTACATCTTGTATTCTCATGTGATTGCTTATGTGCCCAACACTGTTGTTAAAGACATCCTGACCCAAGAAGGCATTGAAGGCAAAAGGGGCAAATGGATAGCTACCATACTGGAATATGACATTGAAATTAAACCAACAAAACTAATAAAAGGACAAGGACTAGCTAAACTCATGACTGAAACTAACTTTCAAGCCCTTGACATAAATCAACTGGATAATGAGTAGGAGATGGCGACTCCACAGATCAATCAAGCCATTTTACAATCACCTTGGTATGCTGACATATCTTTTGTATTATTAAACGTGCAAGCTCCTCCAGGATTATCCAGAACTAAGAAAAGATTTTTGAAAATGAAAGCTTCCAAGTTCTGCATTTTAGATCATGCCCTCTTTTGGAAAAACCATGAAGGTGTTTTATTAAATTGTCTAATCAAAGAAGAAACTCACAAAGTACTTAAAGAATTTCATGTAGGGGATTGTGGTGGACATTTATATTGGAAATCAACTGCTGATAAAATCCTAAGGGCTGGATTTTATTGGCCCACCCTATTTACTGATGTGAAAAAATATGTAACTTCTTGCCACAAGTGCCAAATTTTTGAAGGCAAGAAAAAGTTGTTGCCTCTACCCCTCAAGCCCATTTCCACCGAAAAACTTTTTCAAGAATGGGGTTTAGACTTCATTGGGGAAATCCACCCTTCATCCTCTAGCCAGCACAAATAGATTTTGACTGCTACAGACTATTTTACCAAGTGGATAGAGGCCATCCCTTGTAGACAAGCCAATGAATCAATAATCATGCAATTCCTTGAGACCAACATCTTGTCTAGGTTTGGCTGCTCAGAGAAAATTATTACAGACAATGTTGTTGCCTTTAAGTCTAAGAGAATGATTAATTTCTGTCATGAATACCACATTACCTTGGGCCATTCCACAGCATATTACCCTCAAGGTAACGGCCTAGCTAAATCCTCCAATAAGATCTTGATCAACATCATTAAGAAAGTCTTGGAGGAGAACAAGAAAAATTGGCATAAAAAGCTTGTAAATGCACTATGGGTAGACAGATTGACCACTAAGAGATCTATTGGGACTAGTCCCTATCAATTGGTTTATGGAATGGAGGAAGTATTCCCTTCTTCTTTGGGAATCCCAGTGATAAAGTTGCTACAAGAGATACAGGCAGAACCTAATGATATTAAAAGAAGGATCAATCAAACTATTCACTTGCAACAGACAAGAGAGGAGGTCTATCACAGAGCTCAAGTTCTACAAGAAAAGCTTAAAAATATATTTGATAAAAGAACCAAAGTAGAGGATTTTTCATTGGGGATAAAGTTTTAAAGTGGGATTCTAGAAGAGAAGATAGGGGAAAACATGGAAAATTTGATTTCTTATGGAGAGGACCATTTATCATTTAGACTGTACAAGGAAATAACACCTACTTTTTGAAAAGCCTGGATGGTACAGAAGCAGATGATGGATTAGTAAATGGTCGAATGTTGAAGCATTATTTTGAGCCACTTTGTTAAGGATAGTAGCACTTCAATTTGTACATAGTAGTGTTTACTTTTTGTAGTTTATTACAGCAATAAGATAGGGAATAGGTTACAACAAATTTTGAGGAAAAGGCAAGGAATTGTGCCACCTTTGGGTATTTCATTTTAAGCCTATCAAAAGAAGCTAAAGAAGCAGACTTGGGAGCTGTGAAAATGATGAGAAATAATCAAACTGAGTACCCAAAACAGAGCTGCAATTTTTGGAATAAGTGCATGAGAAATACAGGCATTGCAGAGGAGCCATTTTGTGAACAATAAAGGAGAAATTTCAGAATACAACAAAGAACTAAATATAAGGCCATCTGACCTACTGTTCTTGACTTTTCACTAGGAAAAGCCATCCCCAAGTGGAGCCACTGTTAGCTTCCTATACCAATAGGTTTAATTTTTCATGATTGACTGGAGAAGTTCCAAATATGTTCATTCTTTCCATGCTACAAAGTTCCATATTTTGTAGAATTTCACTATGTATAGGTGGTTGACTCTTGCCACAGTTGATGAATAGCCAAACAGTCTAATCCTGGCTAGATCATGTTTGAATTTACTTGTCTTAGAATAGAGAATAAAGGTCTGTACAAACAGCTCAAGATTGGCAGACAAGTAGTTAGGTAGAGAAGCAAAGGGTCTCAACAGCTTAATCTGAGCCCTGGAAGAGATAAGGGTAGACTTAGATAGGAGGGCAGCTAAAAGAAAGAGAAGAATCAGGGTTTCTAGTTCAAATGCACCCAATGAAAATGAAGAAAAAATGTCAGGTGTACTAGGCTAGGTAGGCAGTTTTGATGTGGGAGGAGCAGGTCTATGAGCAATTTTCTCCTTTGGCACAAGTTTCATCTCATAAAAATCATAAGGTGCCATGACAAGCTGGTTACAAAACAAATGGAGCATGACTAATTTCCCTCCCCAACTTTTCCAAGAAACACTTACTTACATTCCCTCCAAGGACAATGAGATCTGCGCATTGCCTTTAGTCCACTTCATTTCATAGAAAAAACTAAGTGAAACTATGTTTTCACCTAGGCAAAACAAGCCACATTTCTTGTGTAAAATTTTTTATTCCATGTTGCCAAGTTTCCCTAAAAACTTCATAACATGGTACCCCCTCATTCCCCTATGCCTAAGTTTTCACTCTATAAACATTAGCCTTTGTCCATACATATCCGTTCTACATATTCATATTAACCCCCTAACTCTACCATATAACTCCTATATAACTTTTTCCCTCCCCCTAGTGTATAAATACATAAAAAACCCCAAAAAACAAATATCCTAACCTTTGGCAATATAGCCATATAATAAGGATTTTCGGGAATTATAAGGTTCACCTGGAACCTTATAATAACCCTTAGCGTGCATAAAAAACTTTGGGTTTCATATTAACCTTTAGTTATATGAATAACCGACCAGTCGCAGTCCAGAGCTGAATACACTACAAAACCCCGCAAAAACAATATATAAAGCCAATATATTAAAGTGGGTCCCCATGCCACGCCCCCGCAACTTTCCATTCGCTGTCGACCGTTGGATTAGGGCTCTCAGATCCAATGGTGCAGAACCGTATCGCGATGACCACAGCACCCGAACGTTATGTTTCGGGAAAATGGCGGTTTCACCGCCGTACCAAGGACACACGTCGCTCACCCGCATGTATCGCGACCCCCCCGCTCAATATCGCTGCCACCCCAAAAGTGGTGTGCTAAAAACACTTACCGCCCTCGCTCCTCGCTGCTGACATCATCCAATGATGTCACATCCACGTCAGCTCCACGTCTCCATTACCACCTCAGTGCCAAGTCATCTGCCACGTCACCTTTTGTACCCTGCTACATGACAAAAAATCTACGTCATGATGACATCATCACAAAAAAGCGCCAAAAAGCCCATAAAGCCAATTTTTGTTAAAAAAACCCATAAAATTGTTTGTTTCTTACCATTGTCATTGTGGAATTTTACTGAGCTTTTGCATGCAAATGACGATGAATTCACCAGCAAACCTTCAATTTGCCACCTCGACCACCATAGCTTAGCACCCCACTGTGCAAATCGTCTCCCAACCAGCCAGTAACTCTAGTGCATGTGAAAACATGTATTTACCATAATCCTGTGAAAAACCCTCTGAATCTCAATTTTCGCTGTGAAAATTGTCTGGGCAATCCTAGAAACTTGTCAAAAATTCACCCTGCTTCCTGCACATAAACACACCAGGACCACTTATTCATCAAAAAACCTGCACATTGCATACCTCTCTATACAGTTCGCGAGCCAAGAAAAACAAGTATTCACCTAAGTCTTGCTCCCAAGCTCCCAGATTGACTCCCCTCTGCAAAATTGCCCACTGAAACTACTATTTTACCCACATTTTGCTATAAAAACTACCAATTTTGCCCCACTCAGCAAAATCTCTCCCATTTAGGCCAAGCTAAAGGTCTGTTTGGTCAGTAATTGCTAAAGGAAAGGCCCTGAAACCATTTCTACTCATTCCTTGCAAGACAAACCCTTTAAGCTTCACCCTTTGCTTCAAATTCTGCCCACCAGAGTCAAAACAAAGCACTCCAATTTTCAAATCCTCTGGAAAAAGCCCAAGGGCCTCTATTTTGCCCACTACTACTGTAAAGACCCACATTTCAATCAAAAACACCTGAGAACTTATAAAGATGGCAGCCCCTGCTCTCGTAGCCCTCAATGTAGCCCTTCTCAATGCCCCACATAAAGAACTGGAATGGTTACCCCTAACTGACAAGGATTTCCAGATTAATGACATAATGGGTAGCAAATCTCATCTCCAGGCCTTTTGTGAGATCAGGAACAACCATAGAAACAAAACTGACATCTTTGGGATTTGGGAGTCCAATATGCCCATGTACTACCTTCCTTGTGTAAATGTCTTTCCTGACCTCATTCACCAATGCCATGCCAATTATGAGCCCACTCAAAGGGCAGTGATGTCTCCTTCTGGGACAGTTATATTCTATATCACCCCTGAATCAATAAATGAGATGCTGCATTTCAAACCAACTGAACCATTCAGTCCTCTTTCCTTGGGATTTCTGCTTGACCAAGGTGCCAAATTGCCAAGTGCAGAGATAACCAAAATTGGCAAAACATTTATGAAACCCAATTGTCAACCTCAGGAACCTCCTCCATACCTGGACACTTGGTTCAATGAAGCAAGAAAGTTTATTATTGACATGATGGCCTACATCCTAGGACTCAAAACCAGTGAGTATGTAGATGAAACCACATTGGTCCTATTATCCATCTTTTCTCCAGGACAACCCCCTGCTGTCAGGTATGACTATGCCACCTACATAGCTGATAAGATCCATGAGAAATTCATGAGCATGGACAGAGAAAGAGTGTTTAAATACACATCATACATATATCATTTGTTGCTCTACTATCAGCCAGATAGTTTTCAAGTTCCCCTCAGAAAATTTGATGTCAAGGGAGAGCCAAGGTCTGTAATCTTCTGGAACCCAGTCTTCCACCATGTTTACTATTCTCCTTACACTTATTGTGAACTTATTGATCTATTCATATATCCAGCCACCTCTTTACTGATAACAAGTCCTCCAGATAGACTTTCTGGTGAAATGTAGAGAATTCTACAGCTCTCCAAGAGCTATAGCATAGGTGACTGGTACTTTTACCAGAATCACACTATGATCCGGATATATGGTTGTGAGATGAGCCCCTATAAATTGCCAAAATATGTGCCAATGCGATTGTTTGCCCTGGAATACTTTAGACAATTCATCTAAGCAGATGTAATCCATTTTTGTGAGGCCAAGAAAAAGGCACAACTTAAAATAAGGAATCAACTGGGCCCTTTCACCTTCAATCAGAGGGAAGCCTGGCTAGAGACTGATGAGATTTTAGGGCAAAGACTCAAACTAAAACAGAGTTTGTATTGGGCACAATATGACCCCAATCATTTTATAAGTTATAGGAAAGTCAAAAATAAGCTGCCAGCATATGTTCACTGTCCAATCCCTGAAATCCAGCAATATGCTAATCAACAAGAGTGGCTAGAGGGCACATTGTTTGAAGAGATAACTGGAGAAGAGAAATTGGAAAAGGAAATGAAAGATATTGAAAAAACACTTGAACTGGACTCTTTTGGACAGGTACCCTTCAAGCTACCCCAGCACATTGGAGGTGATACATCTTTTGCTGAGAGGTCAGAGCAAGCAGCACTAAAGGCCAACTCAACAGCAAAGGGCAAGGAAGTAATGGATACTGAACAGCAGACCATGGCTGATCAGCCCACCACAACAAAAGAATAGGGAGAAGGGCAAGCTCCCCCACCTCAAACCAAGGCATGCGAAGCCCCTGTGCTACAGACTCCTCAAAATGAGGAAAGGAGCAGAAAGAGAGACACAGAAGAGGATGCCCCTGCCAGTGGACCATCAGAACAACCAAGAGATAAGAGGCAGAGGTTGAATCCCTATTCAGAGGAGGAATTTGTGGAAGATACCACAAGCATCATGAGAGATCAGGAAAGGACTGAGCAGTAAACATCTCCATTACCTAGCACCTTAGCTAGCTCATTCCAACAAGAGCTAGAGAGGCAACATAGCGTGGAAGTTTCATCCACCAGGCCTCAAAGCAAACAAAGCTTAGATATCAAGAAAACTTTCACTGATATAAAAGCTAGAAATGATCCAGTGAGGATGCATCTTTATAATCATCTGATGAGGACAACACCTACCAATCAACAAAGGCTAATGGCTGCTTTTGATATTCAGGAAAAGAAAATGATCCTCAGCCATTTCAAGCCCAAGACACAGCAACCCCAGTCAGCTGTTGATTATATAAGAACCAATCTGGAAGTTTTCTCTAAAGACATTCATCCAATTTACCATATTGAGTTACATAAGCAAACTGGGGAGATGGTGTATGCCACCTTGGCAGATAAGGCACTGCTTGCTCACAAATTGCAAAATTCATTGCACAATACCTCTGCCCAATTAGAACTGGAAAAGGCTTCCTCCTTAGCTAAGGACAACAGGATTAAGTCCTTAGAAGAAATCATCATCGAGCTTGGGCATAATCCTAAGGATGCAAAGGGCATCAAAGCACTAATCAAGAAGAAGGAGGAGGAAATTGCAGTCCTCAAAAGGCAATTAAAGTTGCCAATTACAGTGCATCCACAAACTGCAGAAGTTGCACAGCAGAAAGAGGAAGAGGACATGGTAATTTTTCTAATGAGAATGAATGAGATATTGGCAGGAAAAGAGCAAGCATTGGAGAAGGCAATTAAAGAGAAGCAAGGAGATTCGACCTCCCAGCCACCTGAAGCAGCTCCAACAGGTGCCACTGCTCCCCCCACAGGTACAACAACAGTCCCTCCTACCATCCCAGCACCAACAACAGGTACAACAACTACAGATGCTACAACAACACCAACAACAGAACCAGAGACCATCATGAAGATGGAAGAAATGATGAAAGCAGTGAAAGAGCTAGAAGCTCAATTGTTAGAGCTCAAAGAGGCAAAAGAAAAACTAGCCAAACTAGAGGTGAGCTATGATAAGTCAAAAATAACAGTGGCAGAAAAAATTAGAGAAGTAAAGGCGCTGGAGAACAAGGTGAAATCATTGGAAAAAGATCTCACCTTACGTAAACCTCTAGCAAACATTAAAATGATCTTGTGGACCAAGATATGCCAGTCTTTTACTGACTAATGGTACTCAATTCAAACTATCCATGAACAAATTGAATTGATAGAAAGGGCCCAAGAGCAAATTCAAAGGGCCAGGGCATCATTGGGAAATATGCCTGAGCAAGCCAATAGGCTCATCCATTTTTTGAATACTCACACTAAAGAACAGCTTGTAGCTTTAGAGATCTTGGACAGGACAGGCACCATTTTGACAGTGAAGAAGGTGCTAACAATGAGAAATTTTATACAGACTGAGGAAAGGAAGTGCCATGAAATGCAGATGGATATTAATGCCTTCACAGAGAAGTTCACAATCTTGCAGCAGAAAGGTCTACCCAGTTTGCTAACCAGCAATCAAAAACTGTTATCACATCAACAGTATGCTCACAGGGTAAACATGTATGTTACAAATCAGATCACTGCATCATCCAGCACTTCAGAAGACACAGGACCTCCTTCCGGACAGAGTTTATATGACAAATTGGAAAATTTGTTTTATATAGAACATGAAATAAATCATCTTTTTGAAGTTAAGCCTAACTTTTACAGTATACTGAGGCTGATGAAACACTTGTAAAAATACAAAGACATCAGTTTCCTACAGACTAGTGGTGGCAAAGTATGCTGGAAATTTTACCTAGGTAATTTGGATCTTTCTGTCTATCTTCAGTTTGTCAAATGACAAGATACGTGGCAGATATAGAGGAAGGAGCTCAAGCGAGGATCAGGATGCATTAAAGCTAAATCAAGAGCAGGTGAAAGGATCAGGATAGCAACGCATGAATGCAAAGTGAAGACAGCTACTAGCCAACTTCCTGCATTAAAAAAGTCAAGAATATCTTGTCAGTTAAAGCAGCCAGCACAGCCACAATTACTCCTACATTTATTTCTATATTTATTCCTTTGCCATAGTAGGTAAAGGAAGTTATTGCTTCATATCTTATCCACAAGATATTTTGTAAATCTCTTTGTTATAAATACCTCCCCAAGGAATGTATTCGGGGTTGGTGATTCTCCTCTTAGACTGTGCTATAACTCTGATGTTTCTTAATACAAAGGTTGTTGAAGTGCATTACTGTTGGACCTTCTGAATGTGGATTTGATGATTTTGGGCTCTGCTACAGAATTATTGTGTCTTTTTTTGGCTCAATAAGTTATTCTAAACTATGTTTTGTGATTCTATGTTTACAAATTTCATATATGTTTCATAATCTTAACAACAGGGAAAAAGAACTTGTTTAAATACACTTTGTGTTCAATTCCTATTGTTATTTATGTGAATTAGGATAAAACATAAATTCTTAGATGCTTTTGTTTCCACTAATTCTTTCACTTTGAAAATTTCCAAGGAATTCTTCGCTGCTCCTTGAAAATATTCATGCACTTTCCCTCTGCCACCATGATAAAGGATTCTTGACTGCCCTTTACCCCCTGGCTTACATCCCATCAATTTCTAGATTTCAATATTGTCCCAAAACTGATTATCTTGCTCTGTAGTATTGCCCTTTGTCACAGAAACACACTCAGCGGTCCATCTTCATAGACTCCATTGCCCAATGGAATATACTCTTTCATACTTGCATCCTAGCTCTATTTAAAATCACCATCCACACAAACTTAAAACAAAAACTATGCACATCATAACTAGCATAAAATTTTCAAAAAACAAAGTTAAATTATAAAGAGAGAGCCCTCTCTGGATGCAGTTTGGCTAGAAATTACATATAAAAGATTGGTTAGTGGTTACCTCGGCCGTATTCCCTTTTCTCACAAGTTTTTGGGAACAACCTGAGTGATAACACCGGCCATCATATTTGGTGGAAAAGGTGGTGAGAAGGCCCCCGTAGAGTCCATGAAAGAAAATTTTAAGCTGGTGAAGAAGCCATGCAGATATGCCATATCCAACATCTGCAGCCCTATTGTAAAGGTAGCTACACAGATTTTAGCAGGGAAAGTGATGAGGAAGTGTCACACTGATGAGGTGCCAGTGCCTATCATCGCGCTAGCAGCCCAGTGTGCTGAAGGAGTCCAATTCAACTAGTCAGACTACCTACGTGGAGAGTTCCTAGTGAACTGTCGTGAAGCAGAAGAGCTCATCAACACGTTACACACTGTGTGGCTCTTGTCGTTGATTGTGCTGGTAGCATGGGAGCTGCTAGAGGATAGTCAATTCCCTTCGGTCACGCCAGACCTATCAGATGTAGTGAAGTATGCTTCACTGTGGGTGACCAAGGACATGCAACACGTCAAGGACATCAAGATCTTCTAGATCTTGATGGAGATGAACATTCTCATGGCCATCAATCACAAACTGTAGTTTTTGCCTACGGTGTACGACAACCTGCAGGGCTATGCTGAATTTAAAGCATTTTTTCACCATGTGTCCATCAAGGCACGGAAGTACCCTGCGCAGGAATGGTACGACTTGCCTTACCTAGAAACAGATGACACCATTGATGCAATACTTGATCAATGGCCAACATAGTGGTCTGCTAAAATAGACTTGGTGGGGGGAGGAAGCAAGTCTGCCACTCAGAGAATAAGGAGGATGCCAAGCTAAAGATGACTCAGCTGGTTGAAAAGAGAAATAACGAAGCCACTGACAAGGCCCAGGTGGAGCTTTAGGCCACGCAACAGACAGGTGGGATAGAGCAAGGCTCTGACAAAGACATGAGGTCACCTTCACCTGAGATAGATGAGAAGACTAGACAACATGGCATGGACCCACAGGTGACATCCGACCGTATCAAGCATCTAAGGGAGTAGGAGAAAGGAGGGTTCAGGAAGAAATGAAAGGCTACCATGACATCACTAGACCTGATCACACTAATAGAGAGTGATTTGTACAACATCAGTGACACGGTGCAAGATGTCATCGCGGGGGCCCTACAATAGTTTGAGTAGCAACAACGAATAATCTTGGGGGCTATCCAGAAAGGGATGCATGATCTGCAAACTCGTGCATCATATGCTAGTATGGTGTCTACCATCCTGGTTGTTGACACTTCAGAAGATGCCAAGATGCTGCGCGCAAAAGCCTCCAGTGCGATAGTGCTACCTGATGGAGCAATGACCACAGAGAATGAAGACGACAGGCCCACTGTCAGCGCTCTAAAGGGAGTAGGGTTGAATCTGGCAGTGCTCCCAGGTGAAGTGCTCCACCTCTTGTAGGATGGGGTTGTTAGGTTCCTATACCAATAGGAGTCATAATTTTGAATGACTAAGGTTAAGCCTTGTAATATTGTACATGCCTTTTCTTTCTACAAATGTTTTCCATATTATAAAAAAATAAAAAATGAAAAGAGGGTATGTCCTAAAAGAAACATCAAAGGACAAAAGAATAAGAGAAGGTAAAAAAGGATGAAAATATATGGACCCCAAAAACAAAGAGACCATGAAAGTGTGAAAGTCCAAATGCCACTACTATTTACTTTTCTGCATAATAATGATTGTGTGCAACTTGTTATTCATGCCACAATCCATGGTAATCAAACTATTTAATCTTGGTTATTTCATGTTTTAAACTTTATGTTTATAGTTAGAGAATAAAATCTGACCAAACAGTGTAATCTTGGCAGATCATTAGATAGGTAGAGTGAATAAAATGAGCTCATTAGTTTAATTTGAGCCCTTGGATGATATAATGTTAGAATTAGATAATTTATTTTGTAAAGAAAATAAAAAGATTGATAAGAGTTTGCTAGTCTAAATGCACCCAAATAAAGTGAAGAAAAAATGGTAGGATGAGTAAGTGGGTAAATAGTAGAAAGGTTGTAGAAATGTCATGTGATTATACAAATGCACTTATGTCATCATATTAAATGCAATTTTCAAAAGTTCATAAGTAGAGGTCAAAACAAAAACAATGGTTTACAATATGATTTACTTAATACCCCCTCATTCATTTTAACCCCTATGACACTTACTAACTTCCATTTCACAATAAAAATATTAATACATATAGTTCTTTAAGTAAAAGAGACACAGAGCATTTCTCTGACTTTTGGTGGGACCAAACCCTCAGCTTGATGACTTAAGGAGAAAATGTGTTAAATTTCCTTATAAATCATTCATCCCCCTCACAAAACCCCTTTTCCTAAGGTTAAGTTCTCTTGCTTAGGAAAAACCCCTTTATAAACATGTTTTATGTGCAAAACCAACCAAATACATTTATCCTAAGTACTAAGTATGTGGAAATCACACAACATTTCATATATCTAAGTGCAATACCCCTTCCACTCATTTCACCGCATATTAACTTTTTTAACTTTATTATTTAAATTTCCAAAAAACCAATTGTCCCGTATATATTTAACTTCGTTATATAAATTAAGCCCACCCCTTAGTTTATTTATAAACTATATTACTACCCCATATACTACAAATATATTGAATCTCACCCTCAGTCCTTAATCCCGTATTAAAGCGTCCCCGATTAGGTTAAGCTCCAAGTTAATCTCATACCGTCGGTGATTAGACCCATGGCCCCCCCAAAAACTTTTTGTATAAATCGCCACGTAGTTTCACCTCCCGATCACGTACGATCTCCCTCCCCCTCATCCAACAAATCGCATCCATATCGGCCCGAACCGATATCTGCCCTTTACCTACCCGATAAGGTGGTTTTCCTCCTGGCCCTCGATGCTACATGTCAAATGATGAATGGGATCAGGTGACCCCTCCCGAATACTACCCGCACCACAAAAGCTGTGCGATGGACCTCCCAAACCACTCCCCCCTTTTAATCGAAAACCGTCACTATTCATCAATCAATGAACCTGCCAAAGATTAACCGTTTTCGCTATAAAATCCCATTTCCCCTCTTTTCACTCTTTTCGTGCAATTACCATTGACAATTCAAAAAAGCCATTACGACTCCTGCAACCAGCTAATTCTCTCACAGACCTCCGCCATTACTCCACAGACCCTGCAGATAGCCCAACTCATTCATTAGACCGTACTAGGACCCCAGGAACCTCTGCAGTCTCCATTAATTACTAGTAATAGTCAAATTTTCCCAATTCCAGGAGAATGATGAATGTAAAATTACCTGATGTAGAATGGTGGGAGACAATGACTGATTTATTGTGATAAATGTACAACAAAAAGTTACTACACAGTAAAAACAGAGCAGTCAAGTAAACAGGTGAAAACAACACATCAGGGTCAAAGTGTATCAGATGAAAGAGTATCAGTAAAAGTGTATTAGATTGAAAAATCAAAGTGAAGATAGATGAAAAAACAGAGAAAAAATGGTACGTTTTCTAGAAATTTTCGGTTTAAGTCATAATTTTGCATAAACTATTGTGGCCAATCCAAGATGAATTTTGAGAAATGGGACGATTTTTGTGTTCCTAAAGGGAAAATCTACAAAAACCTATCTCACGTTTTAGACAGATATTACGAAAAGGTAGATAAATTCATATCTTTAGAGCCTTTTTTTTCAAACTATGCAAAGGCCTATTTTTGACATATTTTTGCAAAGAATATTGTGAACATTTGGAGCTGAATTTTGGGAAACTCAGAGAATTTTATCTCCATAACATAATTATCTATAATAACATGTTTCACATTTTACATATCTATCTCGGATTGAGATATACAAGGGTACCACTGGACCCTAATTTTGTAGAATTTTTGGGGCAGAATGCACAAAGGAAGGAGGTAGTTAGTGACTTGGAAGCTTCATCATCAATTAAGAGTTGCTATCAAATTCAAATTTCTCTTCTTTATCACCCTCAATCCATAAATATAGTGCCAAATATATTCATTAGTTTTGAGTGTCCTTTATTTAATTTCTATTAATTTAAAACAGTTTGAGATATTTGTAAAACCAAACTTGATATTTTTTCAAGATATTTCAATTTAGAATTTCTATAAATACTTCCTCATTTGAAGTATTTTGGGGGTGGATTCTTAGACATTTCTATAGAATTTTTGATTGAAAGACTGCAAGCCATTGGAGCATTGACTGAGCCAACAAGTTTGGTTGATGAATAAAGACAAGACATTTCACTGGATTCATGTGTAGTGCAAAGTATATACAAGTATTTTCTCTTGTTTTGTTATCTTTATTTAAAACCTTTTCGGCAATATTTAATGTATCTAAAATCTAAATGCTATAATAGGGAATGATATCTTAGAATTTGTTTCATTGCACTTTGTTTTAACTATTATGCATTTTAATTTTTTCTGCTAATTATTTAAGTTAAGGAATTCTTGATTGCTCCTTAGTTTAGATAGTTTCCCTCTAATCTATAGTAAAGGATTCTTAATTATCCTTTGCTCATGATTATCCTTTGTTCCTCATTTTAATCCTGGTTTGAGAATTCTTAAATGCTCTCTCACTCTGGTTAAGATCATTTCACCCATTCAACCGAAAGACCTGCACTTTACTCTGCTAGCTTGCCCTTTAAACACTCCCTTTAATGAATTAATTCTAGTTATGCTGCCCTTCTTTGACTCCATAGCCCAATAGTCCAGAGACATCATTCTATCCATCTGTTTTAAGGATTCCACCATCCAACCTTCAATACAAATCAAAACCCCCCGAACTTTAAGAACTAGCCTAAAATCCTAGCAAACAAATCTAAATCATACAGAGAGAGCCCTCTCTGAGCTTAGGTTGGCTAGAACCTATGCTTAAAAGTTGGTTTGTGGTTACCTTGGTGATTTCTTTCTTTAAGCATGAGAAAATACTGAGTGATAACATAGTGGCGACTCCACTAGGGAGAACTAACATTTTCTTCAGAATTGTTTTACAAGTTTAGATTTGATCTATGATGGTGGATTGTGATCAGACACACAAAGGTTAACATCATCCACTTGACAACTCCATATCGATTCCACAATTAAGACTCCACTGGAGGAATGAACCTAAAAGAACCATATGAAAGGATTAGGCTTTTAACTTGGATTGTTATCCAAGACATTATGTTCTTTCTCATTGATAAAGTTTTTCAACGTATATTGTATTTTAGAGAATATTTTAGATTGATTTTTTATTATTTCCCTTTGAAAATTGTAGATATAAAGTCCCCCTACACATTTGAGCAACATTCTTCTAACTCTTATGAGGATCATTTTCCAATTGAGGAGAATAAAACAAACAAGACTAATCATACAATCCCTGTACAGATTCCTGTACCTTATAAAGTTCCTGATAGATATAAGCCACTCATCCTACCTCCTACACTCCATGCTTTCCATAACAATTATTACAAGTATCTCGCTAGGTTTGATGGAGAGAATGGTATCACTGCCCAAAAACATATTCAAGGTTTTGAGAATTATCTAGACTTATTTGAAATTGATGAAGATGATGTTATTATCAGGCTTTTTGCTCTTTCTTTGCAAAGTAAAGGAAAGAGTTGGTTGAAGAATTTACCTATTGCAAGCATCTCAAATTTCCAACAGTTTATCAAATCTTTCCTTGATAGATGGATAATAGTGATCATAGAAGAATATAATTAGTTAAAAAGAAAGGCAAATGAAACAATGCAACAATTTTATGATAGATTTAATCAAGTCTACTATTCAATGCCATAAAATATAAGACCTCCTCCTGATTATGCTCTTTTTCATTATCTAAACGCATTTAATCCAGAGATAGAATTCCAGCTAAGAGAAAGAAACCCCTCAACGCTGGAACAAATGCAGAACATTCCAGTAGATGTAGAAGTTAATCTGCAAATTATAAGAGAAAAGTTGAAAGCAAAAGTAGAGGAAAACAACATTACAGAGGTAAAACTCGACATTTTGGTAAGAAAGATAGAGGAAAGGATCCAAAAGATCACCATGAAAGATAAACTTTTTCTCAAAATCACCATGACACATTTATTTCACAAAAGGAAGAGTTTGAGAATCATGAACAAATTCCTACTAATTCCAACTACCATATACTAGAAGATAGATTCATAGAGCAATATATGGAGGAGAAATCTCCTGATCTAATGTGTATGTTTGATGACATTACTTATATTAATGATTTGCCTAAATATGATCAGTATGATGATAATTATTTTCTTCAAATCCAAACTAACTTTACAGAGAAATCAGAAACTAGTTTGGGAAATAAAGGAATTCAGCTTCAGCAACTTGAAAACAATGATCATTTTATCCATATCAGCTATGAAAGTGAAGAAGAAAGTGCAGAAAATTTGGAAATAAGTGAAGCTTCTTTGCCTCTTTGTTTTGATTCATTTCAGTTTTTAAAGGAAATGTGGTATAAAATCTCTAAAGAAAAGGATGAGCAGCTTGTAGAAATCTATGAAGTTCCATTCAAAACTATATGCAATAAGTTGCAACAATCCTTTCAAGTTTTTTATGATCCAATAGTTGATATGTTAGATGATGAATGCAATCAGAAATTTTCTCCATTAATTAAATATGAGATTCAAAATCAAGATGATAAAGGTTTCACCAGACAGACATTTGAATAAGCAGAAATGTCATCACAAAGCTCATCTAAAAGTCTGCAGGGTGTTAAAGTTAAAAGTGACATTTCAGTTTCATGGCATGGAAGCCATACAGAACAAGTGTGCATTTCTTAAATTAGTTCAACTATAGTGTATATATTTTTACTGTTCTTTGTGTTTAGTCCTCCTCTCGGGGTTCACTGTTCACTGTCTCTCTTGGTCGCTTAGACTCCTCTCAAAATCCCTTAGTTCAACTGTCTTTGTTCATGGCTTTAGCCATTCGATCCCTATGTCTGTTCGGTTCCTCTCCAGCCTGTGTCGATTCACCTTCTGTAGCTGTGCTTGGAGTTCCCTATTCGAAATCAGCATAAACGCTCGAGAAGTGGCCATGTGTCTCCATCTAACTGGTGTCAGCATGCTTCGTCGGTTCGTTTCTTTCATTACATCGTGTATGTGTTCTTTCTCCACCATGGTAGTCAAATGGACTCCAAATCCATTTAGAACGCAGCTTAATCCCCTGTCGATTCTGCTTCCTCCATCAGGTGCAATCTCAACCGTCCGATCTGGGCTCCTCCAGATCCAACATCATACGCATGTCAAGCACAGTTGACTTGCTCAACCGATAGCACGTGATCACGACGGTTTTTCTCTCACCTCTGCTACCACGTGTCGATCACTGAGTGGGATAGCTCCGCTCTCCTCCAAAACCTCTTACCATTCAAGGGCGCCTCAATCGATACCGCCGATTTTCCAAAGCACGGGTCCCACCTTTGTCCTTTAGCGCTTTTTTTTTCTCCGCCCACAGTTCTCTGGCCCCCAACGCGACCGAGTGCTTAAGGCTTTTCCATTTTAGCCTTGTTTTCCCAGCGATGCACTAAGCGCTAATCGCACATCAAAATCGCCTCCTTATCCCGATCAGGGGCTCCCAGGGGCTGCTTTGACCTCCTGCGCAGTCTCCATGGGCCTCGGTCAACGCTCTCTGACTGAGGTCCTCGTCGTTCCACATTGGCGGCCATTACCATTGGTTCAAGGCATTTTTTGATCGCTATTTTGGAACTTTCAAGGATTTATCCAACTCGATACAGTCAAGGTTCTTGACAATCCTTTGTGGATCCGATTGAGATCAGGAAGAGTACCTCCACCACATCCGACAGGTTCTCCAAACACTGTGGCAACACAAGTTATGGACCAATTTGGAGAAATGCACTTTTGGCATGACCCGGGTTCAGTATCTGGGATACATTATTGATGAACAGGGGATGCATGTGGATCCATCCAAGATCCAAGTCATTCGGGATTGGCCATCTCCAACCACTCTAACAAAGCTTCACAGCTTTCTAGGTCTTGGAAACTTCTACCGCAGGTTCGTGTTGGGATTTTCTCATATCACTTGGCCCTTGAGTCAAGTCACCAAGGGAGGAGCGAAAGCAAAATTATTTTGGTATGAATCTCAACATAAGGAATTCACAGAGTTGAAAGATAGCCTCTGCACGGCGCCACTGCTCCCATTACCAAACTTGCAACAACCATTTGAGGTCGAGACAGATGCCTCTGACTATGCGATTGGGGCAGTCCTTACTCAACACAGGCATCTAGTGGCATATCACAGTGAAACACTTTCAGACACAGTCTGGAAGTATCCCACTTATGACAAAGAGATGTATTCCATTGTGCAGGCCTATTGAAAATGGAAGCATTACATTTTGGGGAAGGAAACGGTCATCCACACAGACCACTGACCCCTGCAGTTCATATAAACCCAAGGGAAATTGCAGAATGATAGCCATCAGAGGTGGTCTACATACCTGCAACAATTCCATTTGGATATCAAGTATAAGAAGGGCAGCACCAATAATGTTGCAGATTCCCTCAGTTGACCACCGATCATGGCGTTAACCACCAAGCTCAACTCTTGTGGGCACGAGACTTTTGATTGGCCACTTGTCTACAAAAGCTACCCAGAATTCAGCCACACATACCAGACACTCTTGGAGGGTCAACATGTTCCAGATTTTCACCTCCAGGATGCCATGTTATGCCACCTGGGTCACCTTTGTGTTCCTTCAAGTGAGCGTGGCAAGATGATTTGGGAAGCACACTACATTCGAGTTGTTGGGCATTTCGGGATCAAGAAAATAGTGGCAGTACTATAGAAGTATTTCTATTGGCCGAATCTTCGACGGGATGTCAGGAAGTACATCAGGTCGTGCACTACCTATGCCATTGCCAAACCGACCATCAAGAAGCAAGGCCTCTATACCCTATTGCCTACCCCTAGTCGACCTTGGGAATCCATCTCCATGGATTACATGTCAGGCCTTCCTTCCACTAAATATTGAAACGATTGTGTTTTTATGGTCGTCTACAGGTTCTTGAAGATGGCCATTATGGCGGCCTACAAGAAGAACACTACAATCAAGCTGCTGGGCATTTTAGGGTTAAGAAAATGGTGGCAATACTATAGAAGTATTTTTATTGGTCGAATCTTAGACAGGATGTCGGGAAGTACATCAGATCATGCATTGCTAGAACCATTACCAAACCGACCATAAAGAAGCAAGGCCTCTATACCCCGTTGCCTACCCCTAGTTGACCTTGGGAATCCATCTCCATGGATTACATGTCGGGCCTTCCTTCCACTAAGTATGGAAACGACTGTGTTTTTGTGGTCGTCGACAGGTTCTTGAAGATGGCCATTATGGCGACCTGTAAGAAGAATATCACAACAGAAGCCACTGCTAAACTCTTCTTTGAATGAGTGTGGGTACACTTTGGGATCCCACTGTCTATCATCTCAAACTGGGACAACAGGTTCCTCAGTACATTTTGGTCCAGTCTCTAGGCGATGCTGGACACCATACTCACTAGGTCCATAGCCTTCCATCCTCAAACTGATGGCCAGACAAAGGTTGTCAACAGGATGATCATACACATTCTGCGGATGTACAACTCAAAGCATCCATGCACATGGGATGAGAGCCTCCCCTATGTTCAGCACAGCTACAATTGGGCTTTTCATAGCTCGACATTGCTACAACCCTTTTCAGGTGGGCTTGGGATTCCAGCCACTATGTCCCATTGATGTGGCCATGGCATTTGCAGCTACTCACGTAGATTCGGCTCATGTCCAGTCCGAAACTGATAAGGCAACCAGCTTCATTGATCACATCCAACATATTTGCCAGCAGGTCCATGACATTCTGGAGAAATCAAATGCCAAGTACAAGCAACAACATGATCAACATCTGGTGCCACACAAGTTTCAGGTGGGTGACAAAGTCTGGTTGCATTTGCAAAAGTAACGCCTTACTGGAGCCTATCAAAAACTCAAACCTCTCCGATATGGTCCTTACACCATTACCAAGTCTGTGGGAGACAATGCATTTGAGCTCAGCATTCCCCCATTCCTTGGCCTGCACCGAGTGTTCAATGTGGACCGCCTTTGGCCATACTTTCCACTATTACTAGACACATCCAACATTGCAGAACAACTCACACCCACAGAGTTAAATCCAGATTACATGGAATACATTGCAACTAATCGGATCATGGACACACATATCAAGCACACTCGCCAACAGAATATCCAAGTGTATCAAGTTGTCAAAGCAGGCTAACTCCTTCAGCTGGGCAAGTGGCTCACTAGGGACCAAGTTCAGTAGAAGTTTCCTCATCTCATGGAGGAACTCAACGCAATGGGGACATTGCTTCCTAAGGGGGGAGGAATGATCCAGGTGGATATTGGTGGCCACCTTCCAAGTCCACTTGGACACCCACCATTGTTTCTTTCAGCTTTTCAGTTTCGTTAATTGTAGCATAGTTTACTATTTTTAGCAGTTTTTCGGGTCCTGAACTTCTAGAGCCGTTTTGAGGCCCTAAATGACGTTTTTTGGGAAAACTGGGAGTAATATGGGTCGATGGACCGATGTTGCTCTTCGCACATTTGTATTTCTCGAATAGATCTTTATAACGAGATATTGTGCACGTCAAACAGAGATCATATGCCAAAGTTACGACCCAAGGAAGTTGATGTACCCAAACGGGGCCCACAGTTTGGCGTTTCATCTTCTAGGGTTAGGTTTCTGGATGTTTAGGGTTTTCCATTGTTTTTCAACAATAAATAGGCCTTCAAGCCTCATTGTAACACAGTTCAGAGGCATGTAGCTGCCACATCTCTTCTCAGAGATAAGCTACCATCGCCCTCGCTGGTTTATTTCCATTGTTTTTTGTAGCATATTTTAGTATTTTACATTAATGAAATAAAGTATTATTTCCATTGCATCTCTGTGTTTACGGTTATCTCTATAATTTGTTGTGTTCCTGTTTAAATCTGAACCAATGAGAGGACAAGGAGGATTTTGAAGGGGTTAAAGACCCATGGTCTATTATAATTATGGAAAATAGGGGAACCTTGTGTGAGATTTCCCTAACCCCTACTGCATAAGTACCTATTTTGGGCCACTAGACCATGTGATGGAAAACCACCCCTATTTGATTACAAAGTTGCAAGAAAAGAAGGGGCTAACTGTTGAGATGATTGTGGCTAGGAAGTAGTGTTGATTCAATGGAGATCGTTGCACTGGTTGAAGGACTAGTCACAAATATTTGCAAGGCCATACAAGAAATAAAGGCAGAGGTAAAATAATTGAGGGTACAATAGAAACCACCAACATCATTAGAGGAAAGAGAGCACGGGGACATGGAACAACATGCCATGGAGCAGTGCCCACAAATTGGAAGATCATGAACAATAATGCAAATACATGCTTGAAGAAGGATCACAACTGTGGTCTACTTTGTTGGAAATTCAAGAATTTCTAGAGATAGTGGAGAAGAGGAGGAAGGTCGAATAAAGGGCACAATAAATTATACATAGTATGGGAAGAATGAGCTTAGTAGAGAAGTGAAATGCCATGCAAGAGAAAGCATAGGTTAATGAGGAGATTGAGCTACTATGGTAGGGGAAATGGCAATGGATGAAAGAGATGCAAGACTTCCAATGTGAAGTGATGAAAGTGTCTGAGAGTTGTAATGAACTACAACAAGAAGTGTAGAGTGCAAGGCGTGAGGAAATCGATGTAGTCATAGAAGGTATGACCACCGAGATAACACAAAACTTGATTAGGAGAGTTGAAGGAATGAAGAGCTAAATGTAGACAATGCATCAAGCACCATGGACCTTGAAGGAGTCATCTGAGGATAAGGTTCCATCTTTGCGACGAGAATTGAGTGGCTCGAGACGAGCCACAATTTTGTGTTGGGGGCATGTTGAATCCATGGAGTAAAATTTTTCAATTTTTTCTAAGTACAGGGAGACTGCAGACAACGATAAAAGATGACACAATGTATAGGATAGGGAGGTGTTGCACATGAGGAATAATGTGTGAAACATATACAGTTGTAGCTATATGACGACACATGCAGAGGGAAATCATGGTGGTTAAGATCGAAAGGTGGGATGTCGAAGTGGAAAGAATCTCGATGATGAGGTGACATTGAAAGATATTTACTCAAAAGGGAAAGTCAATGGGTGGAGAAGAAACCGTTAGGAAGTATTTTGAGTATGGTTTAGATATTTTCAGTATGGTTTAGATATCAAGAAGGGCGACTAGGACAACTAAATGATGTTGTCAGAAACTGTCATGGTAGCTAGGTCGACATGTGACACTGGATGAGCTAGACATAATCTCGGTGAATGATGACGGGGGCGACATTGTGAATCTACAAAAGGAAAAGATTTTGTTAGCTTGGGGGTTGGAGGGGAAGGGGGTTGAGTGCAGTGGGGTTGAGTTCAATTCAATTGGGTTCGTTCGGGCAGTCAATCATATTTTCCAGAGGAGAAGGGCTTGACCAATTCTTTTCAAGTTCAATTATTCCAGAGAAAGTTTTCATGGTATCAAGTCTCTAGGTTGGTTCTCTATTTAAGTGCTTGACATGGTAACAAGGTATGGTTGTCATGAATGTTAGGTTTGTGAGTCGCTTTTTGGAGTATATTAGTGTGACGCATTGCGCATCCTTTTGAAGAAGTAATGGTAGTTTCAGCTGGGGTGTTCTTTACAATGATTATGGGTTTATTTGATCTCCATGTGTGGGTTATGTATGTCTTTTTCCCTCACTTGTTATAATGAATGTTGTTATATTGTATCTTTATAAAGCATTGCACAACATAGGTATAGAACACACCTCTCAAAACCCTATCATGTGCATGTTAGGAATATAGAAAACAACCTATAGCCTTGTGAATGTGTGTGCAACGCTCCCACCCAACTGCGAAAACCTAGTTCTAACAGTCCTCCATAAGCACCTCTAGTGAGATTTCATCCACTCTGTGGGTGATGTCGAAAGGATCGGTGGTGTAGAAAGAGTTGTTGATTGATAGTGTATGCCAACCCAACTCTATCTAACCCCGGTGCCAATAGTGTTAATTTCATGAAAATAGACAATTTCAGATATTTATTAAAAAATTATCATTATAAAAAACACTTAGAAACTATAATTAAATCCAAATTTTATTAATGAATAATAACATAAGACAAAATTGCCCATGGGGCTTTGGATTGACGGTGAATGGGTGCGCTGTTAAGGCACTCCTTGCGATAGGTCACCGGTTCAAATCCCCCGTGGGTACTTAGGTTAGTCTTAACGTAGAAAAAAAAAATAACATAAGACAAAATTAGTTGAGAATATATATTTTAAAAAATAAAAATAAAATTTAGATTTAATAGTTTTCTTCATTTGAATTTCTTACTTAAATTTATGAAAAAGGAAATTTTTAACTTTCTTAAAAACCAAATATATAAAATAAATGAATAAATACATAAAAGAAAGGTTAATTATATAAAAATAATAAAAAAATTTAAAATTATTTCATGGATCTATCATGCTAGGTTGATAAATATGGTTATAGTACACAAAGTCAATTTGCAAAATATTTAAAAAGATTAAAGAAACAAAATTATAAGTCTCAAGAGTTTAGATTCATCGTCTTTTTTTATTGCTGAAATCGAATTTAGAGATCACCGTGACACATCTTCATAATAAACTTAAAATGCTTATAAAATTTTATTTTTTAATAATATTGATTATTTTAAAATGGTTGAATTTATAAAATAAAAGATTCTAATTCATTCTTAATTCTTATTACTTAAATAAGAATAAAGTTTTCCAATAAAGTTATCCATTATTAGGGCATGTAACTTTTCGCATTGAAATATTATTAATTATAATTAAATAGTTTGAACAACACCGATACATCTATTATAAAAATCCATACCTTAATCTAATATAAGGAAATGCCCAAATAAAACGAAGGTGCCTGGCTGGCCTCCTAAACCGTCGCGCGTCAATAAATTTTGTGAAAGAATTAAATATAAAGGGGCCACGTGGTTCGATCATCCAGCCTATATTATATGATATTAAAAAAATAAAATAGAAAGGGTCTTGTAGTGTCACTTTATCACTTAGTATCGAATAGGTTTAAATGTTATCTAACCATGAGAAGAATTTATTTATTCTAATGATTATTAAAATGGTTTTGTTTGTTTTTATTTTATATTATATTTTTGCACGTATAAATCGATTTAGTATCTTAATTTTTTTAAGAATATGAGTATTTATATTATGTAATTTTAATTAAATAAAATTTATAATTTAAATATTATATTTATATAGTTAATGAAATTTTGAATAGAGAGGAATGAGTGTATTATTAAAATAATTGAGTAAAAATTATTAATTCAAATCTCAATAGTTAGCTTATATATAGCTAGTTTAAATAACTTTTAAGAAATCAATGATGAAAAGAGTTTTTAAAATGTTAATAGGTATATTTTATAATTGGATATTTATTGAAATTTAATTTAATTTTATATTTTTAAATTGATTTTTTAAATAAATCTTAAATATATAATACTTTTATAGTTTAAAATATAAAATTAAAAAATATATATTCAAATAAAATATAAATGAGATTTTATTTACAAATAAAAATAAATGATATCAAGAGCTTTTATTTAAAAAGAGACAGGATGATGTATCAAATCCTAAAATAGTTTTTTAATAAATCTTGATGGGTAGGTTTATGATTTATTTTGTAAATGGTTAAAATAATGAATTTAATAAAATATAAGTTACAATATATTTATAAATAAGTATACATGAGGATGAAGATGTTAAGTAATGACGGTGATGATGTTATTCATTGAAATTAAACTTGATTTATTTAAGTGAAGTTTTCTAAATCATCACAATTTTATGGTTTTGATGAGTTAAATAGTGAGAAGGTTGATATTGTAACAAATATTTTTAAATTCTGATTTAATGTAAGTTTATACATGATATTTTAAAAGAGTGTTTTTCATTTTCAACCCTCTTAATGTCACAAAGATGACATTTTTTTTGCCCAATTTTTTTTAGGAATTGTCCATTGTTTTATTTCACTATGGAGCTTATGAGAATTTTATTTTATTTTATTAATGTTGATTTTCATTTTTACATTAATTAAAACAAAGAGATACTTTTGATTTTCTAAAATAGGGTTGATCACTTTTTTATAGCATCTTAATTTTTATTTTATTTTATAATTACTTATTGCACCACATTTCTCTTTAAATTTAAATAATATTTTTAATATTATTGTTATTCTACAAAATGACCTTTCCTTGTTAGTCATATTCAACATCTTTATTCCACCATTGCTTACATTTGTGGGTGGATTTAATTGGATTTTGAAAAAATCTTAAGATGTCTCTTTTTGTGTATTTTGTGCCACCAATGCAGAAAGACTAGCTTCTATGATGAGGGTATAATAAGTTGTATGACCTTTAATTTTAAGATTATAAGTTATAAGAATTTTTCGATCTTTTTCCATCATTCCCTAGAGATGTTGAGACCCTAAACTTCATGATGCAGGAGCATGAGGCTTGAAGGCAAAAGGCTTCGAACTTATTCCAAAAATAAATAAATAAAGTTACAAGCAAAGGAGTGGGATCCTTTAGCTGTCAATTTACAAGCTTTCTAGATAGGATTTGAGCTAGGATTTAGGGATTGAGTGGTTTTGTAATTAATTCATGCAGTTTTGATTCATTTGAGATTCTCAAGGAGAATATCAACCATATTAGATATTGTTCAAGATTAGGAAAATTCAATCCAATGTTTAAGGATCTGATTGTTAGATGAAATGGTATTTATGTAAGTTCTGAATGATTGTAAAAGGATTTTGACTAATTCGGCTTGTTTTGGCCATATATGATTAAAATTGTAGAAATTAAATCTTTGTGAATTTCTATGTATAATTGGTCAATCCCAGGGGTGTTGCTTCCCTCTGTAGTGTCTCTATGTATTATTGAATTTCCAGTTAGCCCTGAGAATTTAGAGTTCTGTGTGATTGCATTTAATCTCTTTTCGTCGTGTATTAGCAACTGTGGGGCTGAAAGTGTACGGATTTCTAGATCAGGGTTGAAGCGCCACACTCATTCCTAACCGTTGATTTCATTTTCAACGCCTTACGTCACAGTCAACAACAGTTGTTGGCCTTGGTTATATCCCGTGTACAAATAGAAGTCCCGCGAGCCATAGGATCTAATGGCCTCTATTATCCAATGGATATCGGGTCTTAAGACAATTGTTAGGCATCAAATCCCCCCACAGCATGTTTTGGGGCTCAAAGCCCAAGTTTTGGTCAAATGTATTGTAAGACTCTGTGAATTACGGGTGCATAGCGCGAAGTATAGGTTGAGTCATAGGGTTGTCCGCCCTAAGTGTTGTAATGTAATGTAATGTCATGTCGGCCTACCCATGGTCCGTGAACCATAGGATTGTATAAATAGAGCGAGGCTCTAAGTTGTAAATATAGCGAACTGAAGATAGAGGAGTATGAATGGTTCAAGCATAGAGTAAGAGTCTAAGTGTATTGGGTCATAGTAGTAGGAAGAGGCTCTACAGCTGAGTGCGCAGAGGCCTAGTAGAGTCCGCAGTTGAGTGCGCAAACCCCTGCAGCTGAGTGCGCAGGGCGAAGTTGAGTCTGTAACCCAAGAAGAAGAGTAATAAAGAGAAGTTTGATTCTAAATACTGTGTATCTGGTTTTGTATGATTTTCTATGCATTTATACTATTTTGTTTATCGTGCACACTTATATGAATACTGGATATATTGTTAATTATCACTAGACTTACACAGATAAGTTAAGTAATCAGATAATAACAGGTTAATAGTAAGGAACTTGGGTAATAATATGGATCACACCCCGAGTAGGGCTATGTGAAGGCATCATCATAGGTTGCGAGGGACTAATAGATACGTGTAGTGACGTGCGCGTAGGGTCAAACCACGGACTGCCAGAGCTAATAAGACATTCCCAGGGTGCGGAAACCTAGTTCTAGCACCCTCCATACTACTTCGGGTGAGACCTCAGTCCGCGCTCCGCAGACTGCTGCCGAAAGGGCCAGTAGTAAAGGGATTTGTTTAGATAAATCACCTCTAAACCTGGGTCAGGCCCCTACAAGCCAACAAATGGTTCCGTTGCTGAGACTGGGATCTGCATAAGGGATGTTTGATAATCCAACAAAGAAAGAAATTGAAGGGTGGTTGGACAAGAAGATTCACGAGTTCGCAGCGCAGGAAAATAGAAACCCACGAGTATCTAAGGAACAATGGTTGGAGCGCTACTTGTATACGGAAATCCATGAAATTTCTTTACATCCTTTCCTTCTGAGCTGTATGAGTGGATTGCGAAGCTAGCAGACAGTCAGGGAAGGTGTAGGCTCGACAATCCAATCATGTGGACTCTGGAATTAGTGCGCAAACTAGAAGCGTCAAGAGATAAGATCGCACGAGTTGTGGACCACTAGCTCGACTGAATTATAGGAGGATTTATCACTGAGTTCGCGGTAGATATGACCATTAGCTACAGTGAGCGGAGTGATGTTTCCTCAAGGGACAGTGAGGTAAGTATATTAAATCTTTGAACACTTGGATTAAGATGTTATTGTGTGAAAAGTGAGTTATGTGAATAAATTAATGTTCGGGGCTACGCAAAGTGGGAAGATCTATAGAAGCAGAAGTAGTGAAGAATTAGAAACCAGTTCCTTAATTTCCCCCTCGCGAGAAAGCTAGGAAGAGTTCGCGAAAGTTTCTTTAAGAAATGCAGTCAGTCTGATAAGGCAGCGAATTCCGCGCTTACCATCTCCACCTACACCGCCACCCGTCTCACCCTCCTCACCTCCATCTCCACACACCCCACCTCCGCCGCTACCACAGCTCAGTATGGCAAGTGCAATCAAACTACCGGTATTCAGAGGAGTAGGGAATGAAGATCCGGACCAATTCTAGTTCGTGGTAAGGGCAGTATGGGAAGCATAAGGTGTCGTGGATGACAATATCAAGAAGGCTACGCTGGTGAGTGCATTGCAGGATTGTGCATTAACATGGTACATCAAGCATTCTAATGACCATCCAAACGTAGGAACCACAGAAATCCAGACCACGCTGAACAGGGAATTTAGCAAGCCAAAGTGGGAAACACAATCAATCATTGGGTTTAAGGAGATCATGATGCTCCCGAGCGAGACCCCCTGGGATTTGGACCAAAGACTGAAGGGTATGATTTGCAAAGCCAAAATGATGTTGATAGATGGAAAACACGTGCATGGTTTGTAGCATCACTAACACCGCACTTAAGGACGATGCTATCACAGCAAAAACTTTCCACCTAGGCCAAAGCTTTGGAGATGGCGATGAGATGGCATGAGACCCCTATACAAGACCCTGGTCTTGGAGTCCAACAAATCCACGCGCAACTGCAAAATCTATGTCTGCAGATGCAGAGTTTGAAACAGGACAGGACACCTCGGCCAGAGGTGCGCGAGGAGGTATGGTGCATAAATTTCAAAGGCCAGGGGCATGACAAGGACCACTATCCAATGTTCGCGAATTACTTGACAAGAGGAAGGTTGATGTCGTTAAGACCTAAGGCACATGAAGGACCAAGCGTGGCACCTGACTTATGGTGCATGATTTGTCAGATAGGAGGAAAACACATTGCAGATAATTGTCATTTATTGCAGAAGTATACGCAAATGTCCCAACAATTGTTTTGTAATTTCTGTAGGTCGCTTGGCCATGATGAATGCACCTGTAGAAGCTACGAACTAATGATGGATCAGACTCCTACCTACAGGGTGCAGACCGAAACGTGAGCCCTCGACCCAAATGCAGGAATGGTGCATGCTGGATTTCAGAGGCATGGTCAAGGTCAAGGTGGAATGGGACCAGGAAGGGGTCGTGGACAGCTAATTATTTACAATTATGGAGGGGAAAGACACTATGCCCGTGATTGTACAAACCTGACAAGGACATCATGTTTGTATTGTACTCAGTTTGATCATGAGGCAGAAGACTATCCTACATTGATAGTGAGACTGCGTGAAAAAGGGGTACTTTAGCTCCCTTCAACTTAGAATTTGCAGATGATGAGATCTGAGCCGCGCGAAGAAGACCCAAATGTAAACATGATGCTTAGGAGTGGTATGACCACTAGCGATGATAAAGGTAAGCAGTCAAAAGAAAGTGCATGGGTTCGCAAGGATCCTACAAAGGAGCCCGAATTTGATTTAGAACGCGCAAAGGAGACATTCATGGAAGCTAAGAAGAGCTTCACGGAGGCCTCCACTTTAGGTAGTAAGGATCAACTAGAACCAGGGATGGATCCTTCAATGCTCACTACCTTTCTGGAGACATGCATGAAATTGCTACACGATAGCAAGGCAGTAAAAGGACTATAGGAACTTATCACTAGGTGCGTGGGGTTAAGAGAACTGCATGTGGTCTAGAAACTTGGAAAGCATGCATTGCGCACAGGAAGGGAAATGAGGTTGACTGCACAAATTGGCGAGTATGAAATGGATCAGGTAATCTTGGATCTCAGATCGAACACGAATGTACTGCCAAAACAAAAATGGGAATGCATGGGCAGACCCACGCTACAGTGGTCTCCTATTCAGTTATGAATGGCAAACCAACAGAAGATCTTTCCCATCAGAAGATTGCAAGGGGTGATAGTAGATATTGAAGGTGCGAGCATGCAGGTGGAATTTGAAGTGATAGAGATTGTCAATGATAGTAATCCCTATCTCACGCTGCTAGGAATAGACTGGGCCACCGATATGAATGAAGTCATAAATATGAAGAAGCACAAAATGATCTTTGAAAAAAAATCACTATGCGTAGTAGTACCGCTAGATCCAGCCGAAGGAGTGTGATACACTGAACTAGTGTGCGACGATGATAGTGATGACGATCTCAATTGTATCTACAAGATAACCACATGAGAAGAGGGTTGGGTGAATCCAATTGTTGATGGAAGGATTTCGTGGGAGCGTGAAAGCTCCTGCATGAAGAAACAATGCTTAATTGCAACATGATGGTTAGATCATTGTGCTGCGTGACAACAGAGGTAAGAGATCTATCTACATATGATGGGTTGACAATGGTGGATGAATTCCTAAACAAATTTGAAAGCGCAGTACAAAAACAGTAGCAGTTCTATGCTCTGAAATGGGCACTGCACGCAACACCCGCACGATGGTGGGGCACACATCAAGGAAGTTTTGAGGACTGGCGCGAATGCAGAAGGATGATGCATCTACAATTTGGAAAACCATCCCAAAGGGACGAGATGCCATTAAATCCACAAATGACACTTCAGCCGTTTGAAAAATGGGCAATCGACTTTGTGGGACTGATCAAACCTTAGGGAAAGATAGACGCACACTACATCATCACTGCGACATAGTACTTGACACGATGGGTGGAAGCACAACTGGTCAAAGACTGCACGACCACTACAATTGCAATTTTTTTGTTCGAAAATGCATTTACACGATTTGGCTGTCCGAAAATCTTAAGAGCGATCGCAAAACACATTTCTTGAATGAAACCATCAGTGTGCTCACATAAGAGTTCCAGATGTATCATCACAAAAGTACACCATACCACCCACAAGCTGATGGGACAGTAGAGGCATGCAACAAAATATTGGAGACTGCGCTGACTAAAGTATGTAGCATGTAGTGAAACAACTGGGACCTACACATACCTGTCGTATTATGGGTTTATATTGCAACGTGCAAGAAATTGACGGGATAGACACCTTTCCGATTAGTCTATGGCACAGAAGCTGTAATGCCGATGGAATACATCATACCTAGTCTACTAATAGTAGCGCTCACAGGCATGACGAACTGCAAAGGTCTGGAAGAAAGGCTCGCGATATTAGAGAACTCGAGGAAGAATGGTTTCTGGCTGGATTTCATTAACAAGTACAAAAGCAACATGAAAAGGCTTGGCACGACTGCCATATTAAGTTGTACACCTTCAAGGTAAACGACTTAATGCTACTATATGACAGTAAATTTGAAAATTTTCCAGGAAAATTCAGAATGCACTGGTTGGGACCATACGTGGTTAAGGAGGTCACAAATGGAGGCGCAGTCTAGCTAGTCAAACTAAATGGAGAACCCTTCCCAGGCAAAGTAAACAGTAGTCACTTGAAGCCCTACACGGGTGTTCCGACTATCTGACTAGCCAGCCGAAGCACAGTCTTCGCGACCTGAGGAGCTGGACAAGGGCACAAGACTATAAACACACGCATCAGATGCTGGTACCAAGGTATGGACACAATTCAGACACAGATGATTCAAAAGCAATAATGCAGCAAGTACAACAGGCATCAGCTTAGTGCGCTGCTGGCATTCAGGTCGTTCGGGACCAATTGAAGGCACTCCGCACCAAGATCGTCACGCCGACAAAGAGACTCGAGGGCGAGTCACGATGTTTATGTTGGGGGCCTATTGGGCATCAGATCCCCACACAACATGTTTTGGGTCTCAAAGCCCAAGTTTTGGTCAAATGTATTGTAAGATTGGGTGAATTGCGGGCGCGGAGCGCGAAGTATAGGTCGAATCATAGGGTTGTCCACCCTAAGTGTTGTAATGTAATGTAATGTCATGTCGGCCTACCCATGGTTCGCGGACCATGGGATTGTATAAATAGAGCGAGGCTCTAAGTTGTAAAGATAGCGAACTGAAGATAGAGGACTACGAATGGTTCGAGCATACAGTAAGAGTCTAAGTGTATTGGGTCATAGTAGTATGAAGAGGCTTTGCAGCTGAGTGCACAAAGGCCTAGTAGAGTCCATAACTAAGTGCATGGTCCCCTACAACTGAGTGCGCAGGGCAAAGTTGAGTCTGTAACCCAAGAAGAAGAGTAATAAAGAGAAGTTTGATTCTAAATACTATGTATATGGATTTAAGACATCTGTGGTTTATATATTTTGACTTAGTTACTGGAGAATCCACAGTACGAACCATTTTTCGTCAATGTTTCAAATCCCAACTGGGATCCATCATCAGGACTTATATGAATACAAGATATACTGTTAATTATCACTAGACTTACACAGATAAGTTAAGTAATCAGATAATAACATGTTAATAGTAAGGAACTTGGGTAATAATATGGATCGCACCCCACGTAGGGTTGCGTGAAGGCAGCATCATAGGTTGTAAGGGACTAATAGATATGTATAGTGACATGTGTGCAAGGTCAAACCGCAGACTGCCAGAGCTCAACAAACATCCCCATGGTGCAGAAACCTGGTTCTAACACCCCCCAAACGACTTCAGGTGAGACCTCAGTCCACGCTCCGTGGACTGTTGCCGAAAGGGCTAGCATTTGTTTGGCTAAATCACCTCTAAACCTGGGTCAGGCCCCTACAAGCCAACAATGATCGGGTGTTAATATCAAAAAAATCAGATCCAAACTTTTATAAATTGAGGACTTATAAACCTTATCGACTCTGTGAGGGCAGGTAAATGTTGCACAGATTCCCATGTGATATCACAGTGATCGTTGGATCACTGATGACTGCTGGCTGTTGGATCAATATCACATCACATGTTCATTAGTGAATGAACCTAGCTTGAAGGAATTGTGAAATGCGATGTGTGATACGAGGATCGTCGATTAATATCGCTTCGCATCATTAATGAATAAATGAAACCTACCCTAATGAACTTGCGATTGCGATGTGCGATGTTTTAAGGACTTGTAAGGTACTTGTTGTTGCAGCTAAATTAAGAAATTATGCTAATTTAGTAGAATATATGACTTTGGAGTTAGATGAATGATACTCCGAAGGAAATCTAAGAAGAAATTCTGCCTAAACTTGAAGAAATAGTTTCTGGATTTGAACGATTGTTAATAAAACCTGCACCCAAGCCACCATTTGTGGTATCAGAGCAGCCTACTAACACTGAACAGGATCTCAAGGATTAGAAAAAGAAATCCAACATGGCTTTCAGAGTTGGAGGAAGAGGTGGTGGTCGAAGAAGAGGACGACCAGTCACAAATGCTGAAGTGTTGGAAGCTATGCAACAACTGCAAGCTAGATTGGAAGTAGTGCAAATGGGAAGAGATGCAGATGTTGGGGATGTAAGTGAACCTGAAGCTGGAGCTACAGAAGATGAGGAACCTACAAATGTAACTCCTGAAATGAGGATTTTTAGGTTAGTATTGAGATCCACATCCAAGCCTAGACTTGAAGTCTTAATCTATACAGGAAGCTTAAGCCCTAAGGAATTGATAGACTAGATAAATTACATGGAGAAATTCTTCGATTATGAAGAAACAGATGAAGGAAAGAAGGTGAAGTTTGTTGTCCTGAAATTGAAAGGACATGTAACACTTTGGTGGGATGGAGTGCAGGTAGAAAGAAGGAGACTTGGCAAACAATCAATTAAGAATTGGAACAGGATGGTGGAAAAACTAAAAAGTAAGTTTCTACCAAGTGACTATCAACAAACATTATTTAAGCAGATGAAAAATTTTAGACAGAGGTCTATGAGAGTAAAGGAATATAGAGAGGAATTCTACAAAGTGAGTATAAGAGCAGGTAAATCCAAGATACAGATGAGAAGGTTTCCATATATGTGAATGGTCTTAGAATGGACATTCAAGATGAGATAAGTGTATTGTCTCCTAAAATAGTAGAAGAGGTTTATCAGATGGTACTGAAGACTTAAGAAAAACTCATGAGGAAGTAGTCTGCTAGAAATAGAGGTACTTTCCAAGGAAGGGGAAGACAAGGTGGTAGAGGAAGATCTACAACACCTGGAGATGGAGCTAGCAGCAGCTCAAGTCAGCATGCACCCACAAGAGGTGATGCAAGTGGCAGAGGAAGTTTTTCTAGAGGAAGAGGAGGCAGAGGTAGAGGAAGAGAAGTTAGATGTTACAGATGTAACAAGATGGGACACAAAGCTTATGAGTGCCCAAAAAAATATAGGAACAAATAAGAGGAATGCAATTGTTGCAAAAACTGAAGAGGAAGCAACAAAGGTAATAGACGAAGAGAATGTACCAGAGAAAGGGGAATCTTCGGTAGTCAACAAAATTTTGTTAAAACAAGCTAAGGAAATTATTGAACCAACAAAAAGGAAAACCTTGTTTATGACTGTGTGCAAGGTTCAAGGGAAGTGTTGTCAAATGATAATAGACAGTGGTAGTACAGATAGTTTGGTCTCCACAGAAGTGGTGGAGAAGTTGAAATTGAAAGCAAAGAAACATCCAACACCTTATAAGGTGTCATGGCTTCAAAAGGGATATCAGTTGATAATGAATGAGCAATGTGAAGTGGATTTGCAGTTGGGAAAATACAGAGACAAAATTTTGTGTGATGTGATGCCTATGGATGTGTGTCATATATTGTTGGGTAGACCATGGCAGTATGATAGATGAGCTAAGCACGATGGAAAGAAGAACACATACAAATTCAACAAAGATGGTGTTAATCATACATTGCTGCCACTAGAGGAAGAGGATACATCAAAGAAACTTGATCCAAAGATCCATTTGTTGAGTGGAAAGGAGTACTTACAACAAATGGAAGAAGATGAGTAAGTTTTTCATTGGTTTGCAAACCTAAGGTAATAATTACATCCACAAAAGTTTCTGATTTACCAATTGAAATTCAAGAGATTTTGGACAGTTATTGTGATATCATTGTAGATGATTTTCCTGATGAGTTACCCCCCATTAGAAAAATCAGTCATCACATATATTTGATTCTAGGAGCAAATATACCTAATAAAGCAACTTACAGGATGACTCCCACAGAGAATGAAGAGATCAGGAAAGAGGTTCAGGAACTGTTAGACAAGGGACTGGTTAGATAGATTTTGAGTCCTTGTGTAGTGCCAAAAGTGTTGAGCCCAAAGAAAGATGGAGGCTGGAGGATGTGCACTGACTCGAGAGAAATCAATAAGATAACAATCAGGTACATATTTCCTTTACCTAGAATCGAAGATTTGATGGATTGTTTGAGTGGAGCTAGATATTTTACAAAGTTATATTTAAAAATTGGTTGTCATCATATCAGAATTAGAGAGGGAGATGAGTGGAAAACTGGTTTTAAAACTAATGAAGGATTGTATGAGTGGATGGTAATGCCTTTTGGATTGTCGAATGCCCCTAGTACATTTATGAGACTTATGAATGAAGTTCTGAAGGAATTTATTGGTAAATTTGTAATAGTATATCTAGACGATATATTAGTTTACAACAGATCTAAGGAGGAACATGTGAGAAATCTGAATTATGTCTTACAGAGGCTACAACAATAAAAGTTAGTGTTAAATTAAAAGAAATGTTCATTCATGAAGGACGAGTTAGTGTATTTGGGCTTCGTTGTTTCTGTTGAGGGGTTAAAGATGGATCCAAAGAAGATCAAGGCTATCCTGGAGTGGCCTTCACCAAAAAGTGTCTTTGAGGTAAGAAGTTTTCATGGTCTTGCTAGTTTTTACAGGAAATTCATAAGGAATTTTAGTAAGATTAATGCTTCAATTATTGACACAATAAAAAAGGACAGACAACCATTTAAATGGATTGCTGAAGCAGAAAATAACTTCCAGTTATTGAAGAGAAAGATTACTGAGAAATCTATTTCGATTTTGCCTGATTTTAATAAACCTTTTCAAGTGAAGTGTGATGCTAGTGGAGAAGCCATTGGAGCTGTTTTGAGTTAGGAGGACAGACTTGTAGCTTATTTTAGTGAAAACATGAATGAGACAAAGAAGAAATATTCTTTTTCTGACAAAGAGTTTTATGCAGTGATGAATCCTTTGAAGAAGTGGAGACATTACTTGATGTCCAAGGAGTTCATACTGTATTCAGATAACCATGCATTATAGTACATTATGCAACAACTAAAGCTTAACCAAAAGCATGCCAAATGGGTAGAATACTTGCAAAGTTTTAATTTTGTGTTAAAACATATAACTGGTCAATCAAACAAAGTAGTAGATGCCTTAAGTAGAAAAATCATTTTTGTTCAAGAAATTCAAATTCAAGTCTTGGGTTTTGATTTTCTTAAAGTGTTATATGAGAAAGATCTAGATTTTAAAGAGGCATTTGAAGCTTGTAGAAATCTTGTTTTGTTAGACAAAAGCAAGTGGCTGAAATATTTCCTGCAAGAGGGACTGTTGTTTAAAAGAAATAAATTGTGCATACCAAGTTGTTCTATGAGGGAGAATTTGATCAAGGAGAAACATAGTGGAGGACTTGGAGGGCATTTTGGTGTAGAAAAGACTTATGAACAGTTGAACTGGTTTTATTTTTGGCCGAAAATAAGGTCTAAAGTGGAAAGGTATGTAAAAAATTGTAAATTCTGTCAATATGGTAAGGGAAGGAGTCAAAACATAGGTTTGTATGCTCCATTACCTATTCCAGATAGGCCTTGGGATATGGTAAGTATGGACTTTATTTTGGGTTACCAAAAACTCAAAGAGGAAATGATTTAATTTATGTAGTAATTGACAGATTTTCAAAAATGGCACATTTTATTCCATGTTATAAAACCAGTGATGCTACTCACATTGCTAATCTGTTTTTTAAGGAGATTGTAAAATTACATGGGTTACCTAAGAGCATTGTTTCAGACATAGACACTAGATTTGTTGAACATTTCTAGAGGACATTGTGGAAGAAGCTTGGAACTAAATTGAGTTTCAGTTATGCTTATCATCCTCAGACTGATGGATAGACTGAAGTTGTAAATAGAAGCTTAGGTGATCTTTTGAGAAGTCTTGTAGGTGAACATTCAAAACAACGGGATCAAGTATTGGCACATGAAGAATATGCATATAATGATTCTCCTAACAAGAGTACAGGGCATATTCCATTCCATATAATTTATGGAATGCACCCAAGAGGAGTGTCTGAATTGAGAGACTTGGGAAAAGTTGAAAGGAGAAGTGTTAAAGGAGAAGATTTTGCTATAGAAGTTCAAGTAATACATAAACAGGTAAAACAACAACTACATGACAACAACATAAAATACAAGGGCAGAGCAGATTTGAAGAAAAGAGAAGTTAATTTTGAGGTTAGAGATTTGGTTTTAGCACACCTAAGGAAGGAAAGATTTCCAAAGAGGGAGTATAATAAACTAAAGTTTAAGAAAATTGGACGATGCAGAGTCTTGAGAAAATTTTCTACAAATGCATATGAAATTTAATTACCCCTTGATATTGGAATATCTCCAATTTTTAATGTTGCTGACTTATACAGGTATGAAAAGGAACACGTGGATGACATAGTAGAGGATCAAGAAGAACAAGAGATTGATTGGATAAAAAAATTACCTATAGCAAAGGAATTGAAGCTAGAGAGGACTTTGGAAAAGAAATTGTTGAAGAAGATAAGAGGACATGAATATTTTCAGTATTTGGTCAAATGGAAAGATCAAACAATTGCTGAAGCTACTTAGATGACAGATTCCATGCTACAGAAGTTGGGCAGTTCTGTAGAAGAGCTCATGGACAGGAGCCCATGAAGAATTTTGTCCTCAGGAGTCTGATACAAGAGCATGAGGCTTGAAGGCAAAAGACTTCAAACTTATTCCAAAAATACAAAAAAAGTTACAAGCAAAGGAGTGGTATTCTTTAACTGTTAATTTACAAGCTTTCTAGATAGGATTTGAGCTAGCATTTAGCGATTGAGTGGTTTTGTAATTAATTCATGCAGTTTTGATTCAATTGAGATTCTTAAGGAGAATATCGACCAGATTAGATATTGTTCAAGATTAGGCAAATTCGATCAAGTGTTTAAGGATCTGATCGTTAGATGAAATGGTATTTATGTAAGTTCTGAATGATTGTAAAAGGATTTTGACTGATTTGCTTGTTTTGGCCATATATGATTAAAATTACAAAAATTAAATCTTTTTGCATTCGGTCAATCCCGGGGGCGTTGCATCCCTCTGTAGTGTCTCTGTGTATTATTGAATTTCTAGTTAGCCATGAGAATTTAGAGGTCTGTGTGATCACCTTTAATCTCTTTTCGTCGTGTATTAACAACTGCAGGGGTGAAAGTGTACGGATTTTTGGATCAGGTTTGAAGCGTCGCACTCATTCCTAACCGTTGATTTCATTTTCAACGCCTTACATCACAATCAATAGCAGGGGTTGGCCCTGGTTTTAACCAGTGTACAAATAGAAGTCCTGTGGGCCGTAGGATCTATTGGCCTCTGTTATTCAATGGATATAGAGTCTTAAGACAATCGGGTGTTAATCTCAAAAAAACTGGACCCAAACTTATAAATTGAGGACTTATAAACCTTATCAGCTCTGTGAGGACATGTAAATGTCGCGCAGATTCCCGTGCGATATCACAGTGACCGTTGGATCACTGATCACTGCTGACTGTTGGATCAATATCGCATCGCATGTTCATGAGTGAATGAACCTGGCTTGAAGGAATTACGAAATGTGATGTGCGATACGAGGATCGCCGATTAATATCGCATCACATCATTCACGAGTAAATGAACCCTACCCTAATGAACTTGCGATTGTGATGTGCGATGTTTTAAGGACTTGTAAGACATTTGTTGTTGTGGCTAAATTAAGCAGTTCTGCTAATTTATCAGAATAGATAACTTTGGAGGTAGACCACTGATACTCTGAAGGAAATCCAAGAAGAAATTTGATCTGAACTTGAAGAAATAGTTTCCGGATTTGAATGATTGTCAAGAACACCTGCACCCAGGCCACTACTTCACAACTGCACAAAATCACAATAATGACAACAATCTTATAGAGAAATTTCTTCTTATCCTATAGCCGAATGTCTCCTAATTTACAATTGTTTTCGCATCCATAATTACCTTTCCACTCTCCATTTATCCTTTTCTTATGATAGTTTCAATTAAACATATAATGAAGATTGATATTTATATGAAGTCACTTCCTCTAAATTGATGTTCTCATATACAAAGTTAACATAAATATATTTTTTTTATTTAATTACCAACCTAAACAATTTTACTGTTATTGCGATATACAATATAATCTTTTTAAATTTAATTACCCATCTAAATGCTTTTTTTAATAATTTAACTATGTTAATATTAATGGTGATGCTCATACTCATGTATGAAATCTTTAAAAATAAAAGATAAAAATAAATTATCAACATCACTGGAAATCCTTGCCATAAAAATATTATCATTACATAAAAATAAAAATATCAATAGCATAAAAATAGAAAGATCATAACTATGTGACAGCATGTAGACACAATCTTCAGAGTCCAGGGGCATGCTTCCTGCCTAGAAAAGCTTGGATGGTGAGAAACTGCTAACTAATTCATTTTGCAGTGGCTAAATTTGAGGTTAATATAAATGGTGATCTGTGCAAAGTGGCGTTTAGTATAGTTATCGATTGGAAAGGGGCCTCGATGAAGCGATTGGTGAAGAAGCATTTCAGTTTGGCGAATGCGGAAACAAAATGGATTCTTTTTCTGGCCTTGTGTTTCCTAGGATCTCTGTTCCTTCTGGTGTTAGACTTCAGTGTGGGGAACATTTATACCCAGAAAACATTAAGCTCTGTTTTAGCCACATTCCATTTTGGGCATGTCCCAGGTTCCTCAGAACCAGTGTTCACAGAGTCCAGGGTTGTGCTTCCTGCCCTTCCCGCTCGTCCCGCGCCTCCAAGATTTGCCTACCTCATTTCAGGATCGAAAGGCGAGGGGGAAAAATTAAAAAGGGCTCTGGCAGCACTTTACCATCCCTTGAATCAATATATTGTGCATTTGGACCGGGAATCGTCGCTGAATGAAAGAGAAGACCTCGCCAACCACGTCAGATCAAATCCGATCTTCAGAGAGGTGGGCAATGTACACATAATTGTTAAGGCTAATCTCATCACTTACAGAGGACCCACCATGGTTTCAAACACACTTCATGCTGCAGCTATTCTTCTGAGAAAAAGTAAGGACTGGGACTGGTTTATCAATCTCAGTGCATCGGATTATCCTCTTGTAACTCAAGATGGTATGTTTTTTCTTCTTTTCTGTACCTTACATATGCATTTGTATGCTGAATTGTTCATAGAAATAGTGTGTGAATCTATGTAATATGCTAAAACAAACGAATTTTCAAAAAAAATGTTAGGACTCCTTTTTTTTCCATGCTATAGAACGATGTAAAATAAATATGGGAGGAACAGTGAAGTTAGAGGAGATTTTCAAACCAGCATACTTATGTCCAATTGCAGATTCCTGTAATATCCTTGGAAACTGATAAACTGATAGTCAAGAGAGGGGTCAAATAATCGGGAATTTAATGGTGAGGAAAGGTATCAAATAATTGAATTCTCACTTAACCATCAGATTTTGCAATGGATAGGGATATCATAGTTTTAAGATGTATTAATTTGGTCAGGAAAATAATGGAAATGCAAGCATGTTTTTGATAAAAAAACACAGTGGATTTTTTTTGGAAATCTGGGTTACAACTATCAAGCTTCAAGATTTTCGGCGTTTCTGGTGATTTTGATGATGCTGAATCCACTTCCATCTTCAAAAACATGATTCAATCACTCCTATAGTTAATTTTTTTGAAAAAATAACCTGATTCCAGAAAATTTTAACACCACCTAATCAAAATTAACACCCATATAAACAACCCCTTTTCAAACTGCTATATTCATATCCATTTTATACTATTAAAAAACTCTTGAGATTTTGTTTATTCTTGATTTGGACTTAAAAAACCTGAATTTATGTTGATCGTAGATATAGACCTTCAATTGATATTATAAAACCTGAGTTTATGTTGACTGTAAATTTAGACATTCAATTGGTATGGTGATGTTGGAAGGGGTTTTCAAACTGCCATATTCATATTTATCTTTTAATATTAAAAAACCTGAACTTTTTTTATTGTAGATCTGAACATTCAATTAATACGAAGTAAAATTAATAAATACTAAACCTGAGTTTATGCTGAATGTAGATTCAAACCTTCAAGTGATACATTGAAAAATTAACAAATAGTGAAAAACTTAAGTTTATGCCTATTATAAATTGGGACATCTAACAAAATTAACCGTTAACCTTGCTCTATACCTATTAAACTTACGAAATTTACAATGACATAAAAATGACCCACCAAAAATATTCCAATGTCATCTATGAACCCATACAATACAATTTGTTATTGCAATAATTCCTTTTTGTTTTCTGAGTTGAACGCATCTCCTTACATTAATTATCAAAAAATTATGTGTTAGTCCCAGTGTTATGCTACCAGAGTTAAAGTAAGTTTGTTTTATGGATCTCTTGGTTTTTGGATTTTAATAGTTGGTTTTCTTATGTCCTCTGAATGTTTTATTTCTCTCTGAGATTTAAGAGTTGCATAAGCGCTCTCCTAAAAGTAATTGACAGAAATTCCTTTTGAGAAGTTCGTGAACTGTAATGGGACTTGTATGGTAACTTTGTTTATGGTTAGTTAATACACGTTGATATAACAATTTTATCATTTGTTTCGTTGCAGATTTGATCCATGTATTTTCATCTGTGCCAAGGAATCTAAATTTTATTGAGCATACCAGCCGTTTAGGTTGGAAAATGTACGTGCAGTTTCCTAGACATTTAATACTTCTTAGAGCGGAAATTGCATTGTTTTGTTTCTAAGAGTTTATTGCTTACATTTATATGCTGCAGAAAACACAGAGCAAACCCAATTATTATAGATCCAGCACTGTATATGGCGAACAAGTCTGACATTTATTGGGTTCATAAGAGGAGAGATGCGCCCACTGCATTCACATTGTTTACAGGTGTTGTATTCGAAACTGTGTATCCCCTTTGCTGGTTTATCTCAGATTTATGTGCATTCTTATTGTTAGGGTGTGACATGCTATAGTAGGTGTAATGTCATGCTATTAATTAAGATGGGTAGAGAAAAACTGAAGAATGGAAATTCATAGTATGTCTCTTAAAAGACATTGTAATATGCTTTTATGAAGGTTTCCTGCTGGCTTTTGGCCCCCTTACCACAAGAAAGTAGAGGGAATAGATATTATGAAAAAAATATATACACATACATGAATATATAAATAAATGAACTTGTGCATCCATGTGTTCACCTATATGGGATGACCCATATGGGATTTTAAAGTAATTAGAAATTTGATTGTCCTATGTCCTATGTAGATCACCTTGACAATGTTGGTTTAAAATTGGCTATTTTTTTCTCTGTTTTTTTCAATATTTGTGTGTGTCTTTTTAATCGATTATTTATTTTCTTGTTTATGTGATATTTTCATGATATTGTTAACTTAAAATGTGTTATTTTTCTATATATATATATAATTATTTTTTTATTTTTGTTTTTTATCCGTTATTTATTTCATGCTTATGTGACATTTTCATGAGCCTTTTTTACATTAGTTTAATAAGTTTTAAGCATATGTGTGGGCGTTAGACTTTTTAAATTTATTTAAAGAATCTATATTATAATATATATATATATATATATATATATATATATATATATATATATATATATATATATTTTTTTTTTTTTTTCTAAAATAATTTTTTAAAATGAATTAATTCATAAAACTAGAGCTTGCATTTATTTTTTAAAATATATAGAATTTGATTTTCATATATTATGATCAAATGGATTTTATACAACAACAAAAAAAGTCAATTGTAAATTTGATGACCATGAACACTAGCAAAAGCATAAACTAAGCTAGCTACCAACCAAAAATGCCCTTTAAAATAAACTCAAACCCTTAAGCATAACATTGTTAGATAAGAATTCCATAAGAATATATAACATTAATTGGTCTGTAGTCTAGAAAACATAAGTTTGACATCAAGCATTAATGGGGGAGTTCACCACTGGGTGGTGAATTGTCATGGTCGATGGGGGTTAGACCCCATCCATTAATAATAGGCTTAAGATTAGTCACAATAGGTTCCCAACCATCTCTTCTTGGATTAAGTGGTCATTCACCATTAGATATGGAAATCACAAGCGTGGAAAACTTGTCAATTTTTTGTGTAGGTAGAGGGGACCAATTGTGTAGATGTTTCCCTCACTCATCGATTTCACAACACCTTAGATGGAACAACCAATAAGGCCTTTTGCAATTTTCACAATTGTATTACATGTACAAGAGGCATTAGGCATTTATCTTCTCATGTTACAAGGCTTTCTAGTCTAGAAGTGAACAAGGTTCCTAGCATGGGCCATGTTGTAACATTAATGGATTTGAGTGTAGTGTACAACTTTATGGTTTATTTACCTAGTTATATTTTTTTAATAAAAAAGTTGCATATTCCACCCTTCCACCTGTGATTAATTCTTGTGCGTCTTCAAGAGTGCATCATGGAGAACTTCTTGATCAATGGCAGAAAAGTCATATCAGGCCCCCTTGATTTCTCAAGGATTAACCGAGGGGTGGTTCCAAAGTTGTACCAAAGTAGTTTACCGTCGGGACATACATCAATAAAAAATCATATCAGGGGCCATCTCCCAGACTTTCAAACAAACATCAAACCCCCCCCCCGACTACTCTATGACAACGAGTTGTGCGACCCTTGTCGAACAATGGGGCATCACATTGACCAATGGCAGAGGTGAAGTGGTGGACAAGTAATATAATAAGTGCTTCAGGTGGCATCTAAGTGGTACATAATCAATGGGCCATGTGTTATAAGCATGTGAACAATGTCAACAAGAGTCAATAAGCAAGAATTTGTTCGTATTTTCCAAAATAAAAAGTTTATGTCCAATTAGATGATGTTGTGTGTCTCCCAATGACTGGAATAACCATTAAAAGGTGAAAGGAGCTTCTTTATCTCATTATGCTCAAAGCACACTATGTAGTTTGTCTCTAGAAGTTGTTTGACAACCTACACAACCTACTATAGAAAATTAACAGATAAAGTTTATAATCATTCATTCTTTCATTTTCAGTAAAAAATGAAGGTTAAGGTGACAAAATTCTATATTTCAGACTCTTCTCATCTTGTAAAATTTCAATACTTACCATGAAATATCAAGAAGCAAATTCATAGGAAACCTACTATGAATTCAACATGTATGAGCTCAGGGAGAAGGATTTTCAATGTTTCCAAGATTAATAGGACATTTCATTGACCTAGGAACCTTATTTGGCCCAGTCTATCATGAACCCCAGACATACTCTTACCCAAAATTCATTTCCTAGTGTATTGAGCATTACCATCCTAGTAAACAAGCTATTATGTCTAAAAATGGAGTAATCATGTTCCATATTAACCCAAAAACGATTCAAAAAATTCTTAAGAGAGTAATACCAAATCAAACATGACCCTTGAATGAATATTTCTTGAGCCAAAATTATAGCAAATTGACCTCTGAAGAAAAAGTTATTGCTCTAGATTCTTTCTTATCTTTGAATTCCCAATTACCAGATACTGCTGCTCCTTACCTTCAAGAATATTTCTTGAAATGTCAAGAAAAATCATATCAATGGTCTATTCTTTATTAGGATATGTAGATGATATTATAGCATAGTTTCTAACTTCTCTTTCACAAGCCAAAATGTCCTTTGTAAGATTTCATTTCAATCAATATTTGGATATTGTCATTAATGTCCAGTTAACCCATTATGATCTCACTAAGTATTTTAGGTATCGATCAATCTTTATATATCTCTTTCTTTATTTTTAGGTGGATAGGTGGTGAGAAAGTATCCCAAAATTTGGATTTTGTTGACTTTGTCAATTAGGCTTTGTTAGTTGCATATAATTTATTGTTTAATGAACTTCCTCCTAGAACATTTCCAAAGATTAAAAATATTTTACAAGTTAGCCCAGATACCAGAGAAAGAGACCCATATTTGTTTAAAGTCTTTACAAAGATTAAAATCTATGGTTGTGAATTATGTCCCTACATGCTTCCAATTTTATTACCTATGAGGATTTTTGCATTAGAGTTTATCAGATAGAGCCTCAACTCAGATCACATTCATTGTATGTCAAAGAAATGTCCTAATATGTTCAAATTGTATAAAGAGATTGAAAATTTCTTAATCAACGCTAGTGCAACATTACAGGAGGTTGAAGAGATGTTGAAACACACGAAATTTCTCGAGGGTAAAGTGTGGCAATCTGATCCTTTCAAGATCATATCAGAAAGGAAAGTAAAACAAGGATCTTGTAGAAATTCTCACTGTAGATCAACAGATCATGCAATATACTAAAGCAAAATACAAGATCTACTTCTACAACAAACTTGTGGAAGCTTAATCGAATTTGAGCAAGATCAATTAGAACACATGTAATTGAGAATGAGAAAGTAATCAGACATGAACATAGAAGAATACTCTGGGGAAAGCCTCAGCTAAAAACCCCAATCTTTGTATTATCATACAAGTGGAAATATGTTTGGATTACACAAAGAATCAGCTCACAAGCTATCCTACTATCAGTACAATCGAACGATACAGCTCATAGGATGAATAGACACTAGATATGCCTTCCCTCAACCCTCCAAGCCTCCTATTTCCTTGCACAGTTTTCATTGGGGTCCAATGCTGCCACCTATGTGAATTGGCCTCATCACACACTCACCAAACCCAAAAGTAATCGTGCAATCTCCAAGGAAAGAATTCCTTCTGCGTGCAAGAGATATCCTCCATAGAATATTCCTGCAACTGATAGTACACTGTCCCATTATCTGATCTCAACTGGGTCTCTATCTGAACTGACATGCATGAGTTATTTATGAGAGAATATTCAGTTTTTGAAGTGCAACAGTTACATGCATGCATGCATTAACTAACTGAACTCACAATTAGTTTAACAAACTATTTGAACTAATCTAGCCGGACTTAACTCAGTTAACTAAGCTAATGAATTACAACTCAAATTACAACTCATCCTTATCTCTTTAACTAAGGAATACATTCCTCAATCAATGGGATAATTGTTGCATGTCCTCACATAGACTTCATGTTTGATTTTCTCCAACTAATTAACTCAAGATGAATTAATTAATTATTAATCAAACAACTGCTAAGAACAAATTCGAATTTTACTTCTCAATTAGTTCAGGGACTAACTAAAATAGGAAGGTATCCCGAAATGCTATTTATGGCAGTGCTATTTTTAGCACTTCTATATTTAGCATTTTTTGTTGCTATTTTCAACACTCCCTTTCAACAAGAAAGGGATTATCACTAACCCCAATCCTGCCTATGTGGAACACGAACTTGCATTTTGACAATGCCTTAGTCAAAATATCTACATTTTGTTCCTTGGTCGAAATATACAACAACAACATGATCCTCTTGAACACACAGTCTTGAAGATGGTGATTCTGGATATCAATGTTCTTGGACTTGTCATGAAAACCTCAATTCTCAGAGAGTTCGATACAACTCTGATTATCACAGTAGATCACTATTGGATCCATCCTATGACCAAACAATCTCACTAGAATATTCCGCATCCAAATGGCCTCGCATGCTGCCTGACTGGCAGCCGTGTATTTAGCCTCTGCTGAGCTAAGTGAAACTGACCTCTGTTTCTTACTGTACCAGGAAACTGCAACTGAACCAAGGTTGAAGATTCCTCCAGAAGTGCTCTTCCGGTCTGATGGACTCCTTCCCCAATCTGCATCTGTGAAGCCCTAAAGCTTCACTCCCTTTGTCTGTCTATACCAAAATCCATACTGAGATGTGCCTCTAAGGTATCTTAGTACATGCTTCACTGCCTTCCAAAACAGCTTGGTAGGCTGAACCATAGCTTGACTCAGCTGGTTCACTGCAAAGCATAAGTCTGGTGGTGTGTTCACTAGATACATAAGTGAACCCACAAGCTGCCGATAAACAACAGCAACTACTACCTCACTTGAAGTAGCATCCTCATTCCTCCAGTTCCCAGCTAGAGGAGTCTAAATGGGCTTGCACTTCTCCATGTGAAAGTGCTTGAGTATCTTATTGGCATACTTGCCTTGAGACACAAATACTTCCCCATCTTTCTGCCACACCTCCATGCCTAGAAAGTAGTGCATAAGACCCATGTCTTTCATCTCGAACTCTCTTGCAAGGTCCTCCTTGCAAGACTTGATCAACTGACCATCACCTGTCAAAATCAGATCATCCACATAAAGAACAATGATCAATGGCTTACCTTCTACCATGACATGGTAAAGGTTCGCATATGTTTCACTCTTGGTGAAGCCCAACTTGGTGAAATAGTTGTCGATCCTGGTGTACCAAGCACGGGGCGCTTGCTTCAGCCCATAAAAAGACCTCTTGAGTTGGCACACATGCGACTCACGATCGAAGGTCTCGAAACCTTCTGACTGCCCAATGTACACCTCTTCCTCAATCTTCCCATTGAGGAACGAGGTCTTCACATCCATCTGATGGATCTTCCAACCCATCTGAGCTGATAGTGGCAACATCGATCTGATAGATGAGTACCTTGCTACATGAGCAAAGGTCTCATCGTAGTCAATCCCCTCAACCTGTGAGAAACCACGGGCAACAAACCTTGCCTTATGTTTCTCAACACTGCCATTAGCTGCCTACTCTACCTTGTAAAGCCATCTAGAACTAACCACTGACTTGTCCTGAGGTCTTGGGACAACATCCCACACACTGTTCCGAATGATAGAGTCATACTCCTCTACCATTGCATTAACCCAGACTAGTTGCTGCACTGCCTCCTCGAATGAAGAAGGTTCAGACTCTACACACTCCCCAACCAGGGTCATGTAACTAGTGTAACGCTCGGCTGACCTCCATTGTCTACGCTGAGAAGATGGCTGTCCCACATTCTCCCATGCATCTAGCATCAACCTGTCATCTTCCCTTGAGCATTTTCGCCCATCTCTAGAAGACACAACATGAGTGGATGTCTCCACTACCAGATCCTCTGCATGCGGTTGCTCTGCATCAATCTGAGGCTCCTCCTCCTTAGGAACTAAAAGTTCCTCCTCTACATGCAATTTGAGCTCCCTCTCAAGTGATACTCGCATGGCTTTTTGCTCATCGAATTTGAGATCCTTGCTTACCACTATCCTCTAACTGGTAGGTAGGCACACCCGATAGTTGTGAGGTGTATCAATGTACCCCACAAGTATCCCCAACTCAGCTGTTGGATCTAGCTTCCTCCGGGCATCTTTGGTCACATGGAAATTAACCAATGATCCAAAGATTTAGAAGTGACTCACATTTGGTCGCTTGTCGAAAAAGGCCTCCATAGGTGTCTTCATTCCCGGTATACAGTGTGGGCTTCTGCTCTACAAGTATGCTGCTGTATTGCATGCCTCAGCCCACAAATGCAGTGGTAGGCTTTGGTCATGCAACATCGCTCGAGCTGCTCCCACAATTGATCTATTCTTCCTTTTGGCCACTCCATTCTGATGTGGGTTATGGGGTGCTGTCAACTCCTGTTTAATTCCTTCTGCAGTGCATAAGTCCTTAAACTATTGGGAGACATACTCTCCACCATTGTCGCTACGCAAGGCTTTTATTTTCTTTCTAGATTCTTTCTCTGCCGAGGCTTTAAACTCACAAAACCTCAAGAAGGTCTGATCCTTCTTTTGCATAAAGTAGATCCAGCATCTACAAGAAAAATCATCAATAAAAATAATATAGTACCTTTGTTTAGCGGTAGAGGCTGCAGAGAATGGTCCACAAACATCTGAGTGAACTCGCTCTAGGATTGCTCCAGCTCTACTATCTCGATCTGGAAGGGAAGATTTCGCATACTTACCCAAGGTACAACCTTTGCATGTATCTGCCTAGTCCAGTTTTCCCTTGGGAAGTCCGGTAGAAATCTGTTGCATGATCTTCAGGGCTCCATGGTGCAAGTGGCCCAATCTTCTATGCCATAGCTTGCCAACATCTTGGATCCGCACCATCTCAACTTTGGAACTCAATGCAACACAATTGTCTACCTCCATCTTGTAGAGATTCTTAACTCGAATCCCAATCCTCTTTATCTGTCCAGTACTGATATGCCTCAGGAATACCTTTCCTTTCAAAAAGACTACATCATAGCCTTTATCTTCTAGCATAGCGACAGACACAAGATTCTTCTTCAGACTTGATACATAATTTACATCACTCAGGGTGAGAGGAGCTCCATGCTCCCTCTGAAACACAACTGTACCTTCACCTGAAACATGGTACTTTCCATCATCGCCCATCTCGATCTGCATCTGGAGATCCTTCTCCTCCAAGGTACTAAAAATATTCTTTTCACCTGACATGTGCAATGAAGCTCCACTGTCCAGGTACCAAACACATCCCACCATGGATGAAACCATGCATGTGATAAGAGAGAAATCCAACTCAAACTGTGAGGCCAGTGCCTCACCATCAGATCCCTTCGAGGGATCCCTTCTTGGATTTCTTCTGTGGACAATTCGTAGCATAATGGCCCATTTCATGACAATGAAGCATCACACTTTCGATTTGTCAAACTTCTTCCCCACCATGGAAAGAACTGGATTTGGGATGGGATGCCTTCCCTTTCCCTTTCCTCGCCTTACTCACTAAGGCTAGATTTTCTTCATCATCTTGCTTTGATGAAGATCCATCTCTGGTGCTTCTTCTTATCTCCTCCTACATCAGATCCGACCAAAGTTGTTCCCAATCTGGCAGTTTCTTTCTTCCATTAACCGAGTCTTAGTAGTTATGCCAGCTCCTAGGAAGACCAAGGAGTGCAAGACTCACCATGTCATCATCGGCTGTCGTGATCCCTACACTACCAAGCTCATCGCTGCAGGTGGTGAGCTTGTTCAAATATGTAGAGATCGTGTCGCCCTTTTCACACTTAATTTTCCGAAGCTTGTCTTTCAGCACCAACTTCCTCTGATCATTTCTGTTCTGATATAGATATTTCAATGTATTCCACATCAAAAACGGTGTCTCCTTCCCATGGAGGCTTGAGACAATGTGGTCTTGAACTCCCTCTAGGATGATTCTCCTTGCTCTAGCCACACATTTCTTCCATTCGGCCAATTCTGTAGCATTAGCTGTTGTCGGCTTGGGGACTTCTTGATCAATGAAGTCCTTTAGACCGTTATCCTCTAATACCACTTCCATGCGATCCTTCCAGGCTATATAATTCGAGCTGCCATCAAGGGCATACTCGAGCCTTAAACCACTAAACACCATTGGCGAAATTGAGATGTGATAAGAACTTGATTTCTATAATTAGGAACTTGAAACTTGAAACTTCTCCCTTCTTTGTATATTGTTCTTCGCTTTGATCACTTTTGCTTCAATAACATGCAGAAATTCTCACTGTAGATCAACAAATTATGCAATATACTAAAGCAAAATACAAGATCTACTTCTACAACAAACTTGCAGAAGCTTAATCGAATTTGAGCAAGATCAATTAGAACACATGTAACTGAGAATGAGAAAGAAATCACACATGAACACAGAAGAATACTTTGGGGAAAGCCTCAACTAAAAACTACGATCTCTATATTATCATACAAGTGGAAATATGTTCATATTACACAAAGAATCAGCTCACAAGCTATCCTGCCCGTAGTACAATCGAACAATACAACTCACAGGCTGAATAGACACAAGATATGCCTTCCCTCAGGCCTCCAAGCCTCCTATTTCCTTGCACAGTTTTCCTTGGGGTCTAATGCTACCACCTGTGTGAATTGGCCTCATCACACACTCACCAAATCCAAAAGTAACTGCCGTGATCTCCAAGGAAAGAATTCCTTCTGCATGTAAGAGATATCCTCCATGGAATATTCCTGCAACTGATAGTACATTGTCCCATCATCTGATCTCAACTAGGTCTTTGTCTGAACTGACATGAATGAGTTATTTATGAGAGAATATTCAGTTATCTAAAGTGCAACAGTTACATGCATGCATGAGTTAACTAACTGAACTCACAATTAGTTCAACAAACTATTTGAACTAATCTAACTGGACTTAACTCAGTTAATTGAGCTAACTAATTACAACTCAAATTACAACTCATCCTTATCTCCTTAACTAAGGGATATATTTCTCAATCAATGGGATAACTGTTGCATGTCCTCATATAGACTTCATGTTTGATTTTCTCCAACTAATTAACTCAAGATGAATTAATTAATTATTAATCAAACAACTGCTAATAACAAATTCGAATTTTACTTCTGAATTTTAGTTTATGGACTAACTAAAATAGGAAGGTATCCTGAAATGCTATTATGGCAGTGCTATTTTTAGCACTTCTATATTTAGCATTTCTTGTTGCTATTTTCAATAAATCTGCCCCTGATGAACATGTGCCCAAACTAGAGATTGAATAGTTTGCTAAAGAATATGTTTGGGAGAAAAATATAGTGCAAACTACTGAAGATTTTTAGGAAGTATGTCAAACTTCACAACTAATCATTAGGATACCCCACAACCAAAGGTAAAAGATCTCAAGAGAGGATTTGCAGAGACACAATAGTCATTTTCAATTTTAGAAGTAGAGAATGAGGAGAGAAGAATATGAAAAAGGCCAAGAATTGAAGAAGAGGAGGTCTTAGTTTTAGCTCAAAACATAGTGGAAGCTACATTGAGAAAGCCCGTGTTCAACTGGGAACTCTTTCCAACAACTTTTTTGGTTTAAGAGACATTATCTTTTGGCATTTTTCCTTCAACAACATGGAAGCAAGAAAACATCTATTCACATTTTATGGAAATCAAGAACAATAATATAAATATGAAACAATATGCTTATATAGATATATGGAAGCAAGATTTAGGTTCTTCATAAACAAGGTTACTATCTACTTTGGATTATGAGAAGGGACAAATGAACATGGCAATTTTGGAACCCAATTCTCAAACCATCAAAACTGCATAAATTTATAGTTTATCTATATTGGATCATTATGTTTTTTGTTATCAATCTCAATGCTTTCATAGTGGAAAAAGTGGAGGAATCAACTCACAAGACCAGTTTTACTAGTGGGACCCCTTTTGGAAAATTGGGGTCTAAAACCTTCTGAGATAATTTTGAGGCATCAAATGACATTTTTTCAGCGTAAAAATTTTCTGCTTTAGTACAGAGCCTTATTTCCTATTCTACACATAGGGTCATTTCTAACAACACAAGAATCTCCTCAGTTGTTGTATGCAAAAGTTATTCCACTTAGAATTTGACCTTCCTATTTTAACTACCATAATTCAAGTAGATGCCAAGTTAGCCCCCATTACTCAAGGAAAAGGGGCTAATTAAGTGATAAATATGAAAAATAATTTAGGAGAGTCCACATTTTAACTCTAGTTAAGAGTTCAAGTAGTGAAACCTAACCACTAGTTCATTATTGGGTTGTGTTATAACTAGACCACTATGAGGAAAAGGGGTTCCATTCTTTCCGAGTGCATTTGTTCCATAGATGAGTAAAGTAGCTGAGAGGGGTAAGGAGAGAGCACAAAGAGAGTATTTTTTCACTGTAGATGCCCACAAGGCATGACCTTATTTCTTTATGCTCACAACAATTTTCTATTTGTAGAAAGAGAGTAGAGCGACCTCACCTTCCAGTTGGGTTTTATTCCAAAATGGTTTCCCAAGTGATATCTTGTGTCAATCATGGTTTATGAGTTTTCATTTCATTTTTCTCTATTTTCTTCTTAATTATAATTTGCATTCATAAAAAATAAACAATAATTTACAAATCCATAAATTTAAAGAGATATAAACCCTCATAGTGTAGATTTTGGATTTTTTAAGTATAATTTTATCAAATCTGTTGTGACAAACTATCGAGTGGAATATCCATGATAGTTTATGGATCATATTAGTATAAGAGAAAGTTTATTTAGGTATATTGTTGAAATTTATAGGGGACCTAGATTAGCTAAGCCTAAAGTCATAAAACCCTAGCCATGGCCAACGAATCTATGAATAAGCCTCATGATCCTGTAGAGGAGAAGCTTTTATGGATGGAAGCACAAATTGTAGATATAAACTGTAAAACAAATTTCCTCATGATGGCCTTGACCAATAAATCAAATTATTTGGGGAAGATGGGAGTTCTAATGCAAAGGTTTAATCAGAGGAGAGATCAGGGGATCATAAAGAAACAAAGAATGAGCCAAAGAAAGGACCCTAAAGAGATCAACCTAGTTTGGGTGTCATGAACCGTTCATAGTCCCTATTCAAAATGGAAGAAAAGATTGATATCAAGTCATACCAAGGTGAGATTGATGCTATGAAGCTAAATCAACGGTTGCAACAATTATAAGTTTATTTTTTTGTTCATCTTATAGATGAAGAACATAATATTTCATTTGTGCAACTGAAATTAGAGGGCCATGCCCTAACCTAGTGGGAAATCCACACGAAGACATTGAGGTTGGAGGGAGATCATCTAGTAACTAAGTGGGAAGAATTTAAAACCCTCATAAAATTACAATTTGACCATATTGATGTGTAGAGGACTAGTGGATATGATGACACTACTTTAGGCAGAATTTGGGGTGCAGTGTACAGGAGTACACCACAAAACTTAGAAAGATGGCCATAATGTTGGGTATCTCCCTAAACAACCCAGAGATAATCCTAAAGTATTTAGGAGTTATACACAACCATTTGCAGAAGCAAGTGATGTTGTTAAATCCTATATTAATGAATGAGGCTTATGTACATGCTTAATCCCTGGAGAACATATGCCTAAAGAAAGGGAAATCAAGTGGCTTGAAGCAGAAGGAGCAAACAAGATGCTTCTAAGGAGGGGAAAAAGAAGAGGAAAGGAGGAAAATATAAAAATATAGTGGCCACAAGAAACTAGTGCAAAGTTCCCAACAACCACTACAACCACTATAACATTGATGGTTATACATAGGAGAAGTGTTGGAAGTTTCATCCACAACTTAACTTGAAGAAAAAAAAAGAAATATAATAAAAGGAAGAATCTTATGGCCATTAATTTGAGCAACCAAGTTGAAAGTAGCTCGAACATGGATGAGAATATCATCTGTACATTAGTGCAAAAGGAGGTGAATCTAAGTAGCCTTTAGTAACAATAAGAGAACGAAAATACCAAGCTCTTTGATATAAAGATATAGTTTAAAAATACTAGGATTAATGCTCTGTTTGACTTAGGATCACAAGAAAATCTTATTGTCGAACAACTAGTCAACAAATTGGGTTTGGAAGTTTATGATCATCCAGGCCTATATCCTTTGGGATGGGTAAATTAGGATGCTAAAATAAAAGTAACAAAGTAACGAAAAATCAAATTTTCTATTAGTGTTGATTTTATTAATGAAGTAGAATTAGGTGTAGTTCCACATGCTGTATGTGGGGTGGTGTTTGGAAGCCCTTATATGTATATTTGAGATGCAATTTTCATGGGGAGAGCCAACCAGTACCTCCTCATCAAGGATAGAAAAATCATTCACCATCGATGTGCACAAATGAAAGTTAAAGATTTCATTGGTAAGTGCCAACCAAGCCAAGAAACTAATCAATTTAGGAAAGACATGTTTTACTATTTTTAAGAGAAAATCAGTTTGTAAAAGAGTTAGTAAGAGAAAAGGAATCCTTGGATGGGTGTACTAAGAAACAGAAACAATAACTAGAAGTTTTTCTATAGGCATAGAGGAATGTGTTCTAGGAGCCTAAAGGGATACCACCCAAGAGGACAGTGGAGCACAAGATCTAGTTATTGCTAGAATCCCCATTGCCAAACATTGGGGTACAGGTAGTCTGTTATAGGAGCAATTGAGGTGAAGAAACAATTGTAAAAATTATTAGAATAGCGTGTCATTCAAAAGTGTACATTACCATGTGGATCAGCCATCATCATTGTGTCAAACATGGGACTTGGAAAATGTGTATACATTATAGGACGTTGAACAAAATTATGCTCAAGAATAGGTACCCTTTCCCAGAATAGATGATCCGTTGGATGAATTACAACAAGCAAAATATCTCACCAAGCTGAGCTTAAATTTTGGATATCACCAGGTTTGAGTTAGAGAAGAAGATTCTTGGAAGAACGCATTCAAAACCAGGCAAGGTTTGTATGAGTGGTTAGTCATGATATTCAACCTATATAATGCACCAACTATGATTATGAGGTTAATGGATAATATATTGTACCTTTATATAGATTCATTTATTAATTTCTATTTGGATGTTATAATGGAATATAGTGCTACCTAGGAGGTACACATCTCACATTTGATGCAGGTTTTAGAGAGATTAAAGAAGCACCAATTGCTAGAAAATCTAAAGAAGTGTGAGATTGCACAATAGTTTTGGTGTATCTGGGGTATGTGATAGGTGTTGGAGAGTTGAAGATAAATCATACAAATGTGGAGGCCATCGCTAAATATTTGGTGCCTACTAAGTTTTATGATGTTAGGAGTTTCACTGGGGTGGCACAATGCTTGAGGAAATTCATAGCTTCATTTTTAGCGGTACCAACACTACTCCACACCATGAAAGTAAGTGGAAATAGTTTCTAGTGGGGAAAGGGTCAACAAAGGGCCTTTGGGGAGCTAAATAAGAATATCAATCAAGAAGCAATTCTATAATTATTGAAATTACAGTAGCCATTTTAATTGGAGATAGATGTGAGTGGGTATGTTATGGGAGTGGTCTCCATGCAGGAGGAAGGTCTGTTTGCTACCATTTTGAATTATTTCAAGGGGTAGTTTTTAACTACCCTAGCTATGAAAAGGAGGTATATTCCCTAGTGCAAGCTATTAAGAAGTGGAAGACTTATCTGATGGGGAAGGAGACATTAATCCACTTAGATCAATCCACTACAATACCTACAACCCTAGAGTAAGCTACAACATACCAAACATTACAAGTGGATGGGGTTTCTACGATAGTTTCATTTAGTGACCAAGAACAAGAAGGGAAGCACACAATTTTTTTTGACATGCTTTCAAGGCCACCCACATCAAAGATCACATCTTTTGAAACTTTGATGCACATGGATCCATTAATTCATGATGCATACAGAGAGGCATATTCAAAGGATGAGGACTTCAAGGAGGTGTTTTAGTAGTTGTAAAGCTAGATTAATGTGCATGATGGTGAGAACACAGTTGACTATGATCTCTAGGATCGGTTACTCTTCAAACTAGATAAGTTATGTGTTCCTGAAGGTAAGTGATTGAAGCTAATTAGAGAGGCTCACACCTCCAAGGTTGTAAGGCACTTTGGTTTAAGGAAGATAGCGGAAGCTTTCAGAGGCATGTGTATTGGCCCAAGATGCAAGAACATGTAGCTAGGTTCATTAGAGGATGCATGCTTTGTTGTACCAACAAGCCTAGTAATAGGAAATAAGGTCTATATCATCCCTTACCTATATCCACTTGCCCTAGGGAAAATATTTCCATGGACTTTGTGGGAGGTTTACTGACAAGCAAGAAGGGACATGACTACTTGTTCATGGTAGTTGACAGATAAAGTAAAATTAGTGGGAAATAAGTAGAAAAATTCTTCTTTGGATAGGTTCGAGTGACTTTGGGATATGAAGGAGCATCATTTTAGACATGGACACAAGTTTTCTCAGTGCATTTTGGACTACATTGTGGGAGAAGACGGACACAACGTTCAATAGGTCTACAAAATTCCATCCATAGAAAGATGGCCAGGCATAAGTAGTTAACAAGACTTAGGTGTATCTTTTGAGGGGTTACAATCAAAAGTATATGAAGTCTTGGGATGAAAATTGGTTTACATACAACACTCTTATAATATGGCAGTCCTCAATTATATTGGTAAGTCCCCATTTAAAACTTGTTTTGGATATTTTATACCTTCACCTTTGGATGTTGCAAATGGGAAGTAAGGAGGAGCAGGGAGGATCTTACAGGGGATGCTTAAGGGAAGAAAAATTCATTTAGAAGATCACAAAGATCTATATATAGTTACAGGATACATTTCATAAGTCATAGGAAACATACAAGGGCAGGCACGATCAACATGAAACAAATAATTCCTTCAAGGCGAGAGACAGAGTTTGGTTACAATTGAAAAAAGAGAGACTACAGGGTCTTGGTAAGAAAATCAAGTCTCTATTGTATGGCCCCTTTAAGATACTGGAAGAGGTGGGAGATAATTCCTATAGATTCAGTTTACCCCCATACATGTGAATTTACTTAGTTGTGAATGTAAAGAATTTGAAACTCTGTGAGTCTTCCATGCTACATCAAGAAGAGAAATAGTTTCTACCTTTTGTAGAGGATTTGGAACAAGATGCTTAGGTAGTGTTGAAAAAAGATACAAATTTTTAGAAGAGGAATATAAATACAAGACAAGGGCAACATGACCTTTTGTAGATTGGGTTGAAAGGACAACTTCTAGCCAAGGTTAAATGGTATGCCTAAGAGAAGGTGGAGGATAAATTTTCATGCCATGTTCAGTAGAATATTTTGGGGACCAAAATCCTTCCAAAATGAAGTGTGAGTCGTATTGGATCATTATATTTTTTTTTCATCCATATCAATGCTTTAGGAGTGGAAAACGTTAAGGAATCAACTTACATGACCATTTTAATTGACGGGGCCTAGGTTGGCATATTGGGGTCTGAAACCTCCGAGGAACATTTTAAGGCATAATGTGATGTTTTTTTGGGTGTAAAAAATTCCCACTTTAGTTCCACACCATTTTTTCCTATTCTACACAAAGTCATTTCCAATGGTGCAAAGAATCACCTCAATTAGAGTACATATGCAAAAGTTATGCCACTTAGAAGCTGACCTTCCTATTTTGTCCACCATAATTTGAGATGGTGCCATGTCAACCCCCATTACTCAAGGAAAAAGGCACTAGCCACATGATCATCATGAATAAGACCCTAGAAGAATCTATATTGTAACTCTAGTTAAGAGTTAAAGGGGTCAAACCTAAACACTAGTTGGCTATTGAGTTGTGTTATAACTGAGCCACAAGGAGGAGAAGTGGTTCCATTATTTTTTAGTGAATTTGTTCCATAGACGATAAAAGTAGTTGAGAGGGAAAGGGAGAGAGAACACAAAGAGGACTTGTGCATAAAAAGGGCCTCCTATAGCACCTCCTGTGGTAGTTCTGTAGCAGTGTTTTCTTCAACTAGTTTTGTTCCGTACATTGATCCTAGCATGGTTAAGTTGAATAATGGCCCCCAAATTGTGATTTTATGATCAAGGAATGTAGAATTTTGCACTATAGATCAACAAATTATGCAATATACTAAAGCAAAATACAAGATTTATTTCTACAACAAACTTACAGAAGCTTAATCGAATTTGAGCAAGATCAAATAGAACACATATAACAGAGAAGAAGAATCAATACACATGAAACACAGAAGAATACTCTGGAGAAAGCCTCGGCTAAAAACCCCGCTATCTGTATTATCATACAAGTGGAAATATCTCAGGATTACACAAAGCTTTAGCTCACAAGCTATCCAGCTCTCAATACAATCCCTCACTGCTGCTCATAGACATAATAGACAACACATTTGCCTTCCTTCAGTCCTCCAAGCCTCCTATTTCCTTGCACAGTTTCTCCTGGGGTCCAATGCTGCCACTTGTGTGAATTAACCTCTCACACAACACAACAAACTCAAAAGTAACTACGCAGTCCTGAAGGAGATAATTCGTTCTGCATGGATGAGTTTCCTATATAGGAAAAAAATCTCCAATTGATAGAACATTATCCCTTCCTCTGATCTCAACTGGGTCTTCGACTGAAATGACATGCATGAGCTATTTATGAGAGAATATTCTGTTATCTGAAGTGTAGCAGTTACATGCATGCATGCATTAACTAATTGAACTCACAATTAGTTCAACAAACTATTTGAGCTAATCTAATTGGAATTAACTTAGTTAACTGAGCTAACTAATTACAACTCAAAGTATAACTCATTCTAATCTCCTTTAATTAAGGTGCTAGTCCTTGCAATCTCCTAGGCCGAGAAGGAAATCGACAAGGGTAACCTCAAACCACTTAAGCTCAATAGCTAGCCCTATTGAGCATGAGAGGGATCTCTCTAAGTCTCTTATCAATGAGATGACTTTAAAGCAAATGAATTTTAGGCTAGATATGTGTATTTGTTTGTGAAAATTTGGTTTTTTAAGGATTTGCAGAACTTAGGGTTTGGAGCCACAAGTAGGTCTAGGCTGTGGGAATGAAAGAGAAAATATAAGAAGGAGCTAGATATCAGAAGCCATGGTGTAATTTGAGTTATTTTCAGTTTAGTATAAAAATATAATGTGGAAGAAACTAATGAGCATAAATAAACATGATTTCATTAGCTTAGGAAGACAAAGCACATAACTATGAAAACCAGATAACAAAGCTTAAAAAACAAGAATTCTGAGTATTTTATCACAAGGAATTCATAGAAAGAAGAGATATAATGTAGATAAAGATGTTTAGACCATGAAAAAACAAAAACAATGCAGTACAAGCACCATGAACTCCCTAGGCTAGAGTTCCTTGAAAATAGCTGCAACCTGTATTTGTATTAGCTGAAAGATAATTACAATGAAAGCTTCCTTCACAAAAAGTTCAACCATCTTCTCCTGAAGTGAAATAGTACTTATAGAATCTCCTAGATCACTTTCCCACCTTCAGAACTCAAATTCCTTGGTGGAGGAACTGACTCCAAGATTCTCTCAACCAACAGGTGAGAGTGAGAAGGTGCAACTCAAACACCTCATGAAGAGTTTGTTTCTTTTATGAGGCCTAATAAACATAAAAAACAATCTATGATATACATTTATTCATGCCTACATCACCTAGCCTCATAACTTGTGCCATTACATAGACAATCTTGACTTTGACCATCTCAGACTAGAGACTAGAAATTTTACACAGTGAAATTTTGCAAATAAAAACACAGAAAGTGCAGAAGCGTAGTGCCAACTTTGAGCTGCATTTTAGGTGCCTTCCATGCATCAAAATTCAAATTTGAGAGAACGGTCAACTAGCCTTTGAAGTATAGTTTCTATAACAGTTTGAATTTCTGAATTTGGGGCACGGGAAGACCTTCAAAAATTGATTCTCCCAAGGTCGCTCTATAAGCGCAGCGCCTGTCAAAAAATGCTCCAGAATGCTAGTTTTTTGCCACTCTTTTGCATTTTTCTCCAAAACTAAGCCACCCCTGCAAAATCTGGGCAAATGGATTTTTAGAGGATGTCAATACCTTTCCAAAAATGTAGGCCTTTTCTCAAATGGAGGCTTGAGGAGTGGCGTTGCGCTTCTGTAAAGGCCAAATTTCTGAATTTAGACCAAAATTTGCCAAAAAACTCAAAATGCTCAGAATTAGCTCAAAATTGGAAGGAAGGTGTAAAAGTGAGTTTGTTATAGCTTCATGGATGCTTCAATAAGCATCTCCAAATTTCCCTTATCCTTTTGATATTTTTTGGTCTCCTTGAGCTTGTTTTTTAAGTTGTTTCACTTTGACATTGGCGATCATGTTTTGAGCTTGATAATGATGCACCATGTGTCTGAGCATTTGATTATCTCTATTTACCTTCTCCAGGAGATTCTCTAAGTGTTCATTTAACCTGTTGAGCTAATATTCTTTATCTTGATGTACCTCTAGGGCAATCCTTTCTTCTAGGTCAAGGACTTCATTAAGTAATATTTGTTTTTGTTCCTCTTGCAAAGCTTCCTTGAGACCTATGGTTCTTGGTCTTTTCCTTTCCCCTTTCACTTGTGATGCTTCAGGTTCGCTTGATGTCACGACCTACTTACCTTTTCCAATTTACTACATTAAATTAGTTTCTTCCTTTTCTAGGATCAACTCTTTTGTTTTGAGTTGATTGTTTTCCTATTCAAGGAATGATATAATGTACTTTTCTATTTCCATATTTATTGCCAACTCCTTGATCTGGTAGTCCTTGTCCCTGATAGTCTGTCTCATAATTGAAGTCTCATCTTCCTCTTCTAAATCAATAATCTCTAATTCATGCTCAATTGTCTTCTTATCCTTTGTTGCCGATTCCTGCTTTCTTGATGAAGAAGGCTTGGCCCCTTTCTCTTTGTGAGAAGAAAACACAAGCCTCTGCCTTTTCTTATACACTTTGGTGACCTCTGGCCTAGTTAGCTGAATCTTCTCTGTTGTTTTGCTAGATGACCCCATCTCTGTTTGTTGTTTTGGTGCACTTGGGGACTGAGATGCCGCATTTTCCTCATGCCATTTTAAAGCTGTTTCTAAAAAAGATTCCCAAGCCATACCCCTCTCTACTAGCTGATGAAGGACAATGGTTTTGATGAGATTGTGATGAAAAAATCTTGGAGAGTGCTCTTTGTCCTTTAACGGTATATTTTCAGACATTTTTGAAATACTCCTGACCAGGTAATTGGACATGTTGAGTGGCTTTTGAGATGTGAAGTGCATCAAGAGGCGAATGTGATAGGCATACAACCTAGAGAATCTACCTTCACATGTAAAGAACCTCATGATGGTTTTCATTGAAGGGGCATACTTTTCAAGCAAATAGCTGAAAGGCATGAGGTGAGTATGTGTATCTCTGTATGGAGTCTTTAAGAAGGGCTTATAGTTTTCAAGATCTAGACTCATTCCCTTGAACCAATATTCGCCACTGTCTAGTAATCTTGTTGCTAGTGAGATGGAGGCCACTGAAAAGCTAAAATCAATACCAACAATGACATCAATCTTCCCTTTCAAATGTGTAGCTACCCAATCTGTCAGCTGCTCATAAAACCCTACTTCACTTAGTCTTTTACAAAATTCCAAACAATGAACATCCTCATAGCATTGCTTTATGAAAGGATAGGAGTTGATTTTGTTGCAATCTGATGGTTCATATCTGAGAATCCTACCTCCTTTGTGTTTTCTCTTTCTTTCTGGTGAAGATTCAACTTCCATGATGACACAAAGTCCTAGCAGCAGGAAGTGAAAATAGATGTGAGGTGAGAATGAAAATGAAGTGATATGTGAGAGATTTTGACAAAATGATGGGAGGGGTTTTATGAAAGATGAAATGACTTTGAAAAATTGATGGAAATGAGTGAGGAAAATAGTGGACAAATGTGGCTACTTGTAAGTGAGACCAAGAAGGTTTATAATGAGATATCCCAAAAGAACTCTACGAATGAGCTAGGGTTTTGTTTTTTTAGTGTTTAAACTTTGTTTGGAGGTGGATGAACAGGTGAAAATGACTCATCATACCTGTGTGAAGGTGTAGAAAATCATTTTACATGTTTTGGAGATGAAAAGTTATGATGACCATTTCTACCCTAGCATTTCCCATAGAAATTTTGCTACAAACCCTAGCTTGAGGAATTGTTGACATGGAATGAAAATGGGAAAGCAAATATAGAGGGAAATGTTGTACTTGTTCCTTAGCCTTAGAGAGCAATTTGACCAAGCTTGAAAGAATTTTTTTTGAATTTTTGGAAAACTTGGGTGAGTTTCGGGTACTCTGTCCTGTGCACAACACAGTTCACCTACGCACAACATCTACCTTCAAAGCGCAACGCAATGTATCTACGTGCAGTGCCTCCAATTTTTGGCCAATTTCTCCTAGGAAAAGAGGTTTTTTTCTTTTTTGGGCGAGTGAGCTCGGTGATGAGGAGTGAATGAGTCATGATGAAAAGGTTTTGAGTCTTTTCGAGTTTATATAGGGATAATTTCTTCACTTTTTCAAAAAGAGCAAAGAAACTAATCCTCCTTTGTGAACTAATTTCACCTTTTGAAGGTAGATTTTACCTTTACCATTGCAAATGTGATTTTTTGCATCTCCTGAGTGCTGGAGCTTCCTTCTTTTAAAACCTTTGATTTCATCAAAATATGAAAAGTGTGTGAATAAAACATGATCAATTCATCAACAGTTTCTTTGTCATGTTTGACTTATTTCTGGTTTCTTTTTATGGAAATGGTGGACCTTGGGGACCCTTGTGACCTAATGGATGACCTAAGACCTAATGGAATGAATGATGATGACTTGACCCATTTTCATGATGTATGATAAGCAACCAGCATGAGTGAAATTTCAAACAATGACCCCATCTCTGGACTGACCATACAATGACCAAATTTGCGATGTAAACCTAGTAACATAACAAATTGATGATGAAAGCTTGAAAAGAACATGGTAAAAGCATTTTTTGATCTAGGTGACAGGCTAACAAGATTGACACTAACATTGGCTCCAACTGGGGATGGAAACTCCTTGGAGGTGTTAAGAAAACCGTAGATCAAGTAGCCTTATTCATTGGGCAATGGAGTCAACATGCATGAAAATTGATTTTTTGACTTGAGGTTGATTGACCCTTTGACATGATAACATAACTAAATAAAAAAAATGAAAATAGTACTGACTCAAAGAGCCTTAGGGGCTTCACTTCAAGCTTCAAACTCTGATGATAGCTATCTAAAATGCTAGAAGTAAAATGCACACTGGTATCTACAATGATGATGACCTTTAAGGATTTTAGACATAGTAGTGCTTGAGAAGCCTACCATTGGTCACCCCTCTTGAATAGTCTTTTCCATCCATCTCTTACAACAAGAAAGCATTCTTTCCTCTGAATGCAGAAATTTTGTATGGTCCCTTCCATAAGTTCTCAAACTTACCACATTTGCCTTTGTCTTCATTTCTAGCATCCCACCTAAGGACCACATCTCCCAAATTGAAATTGTCTTCCTTGGTTTTGCGATCGTAAATCTTTTTGATTTTCTCTTAGAGTTTGAGTGTATTCTGAAAAACTTCTTCTCTTGTCTGTTGTAAATGAATCATCTGGTTTATTCTCCTTTGTATGTCATTAGTTTCACTATCCAATTCTTGTATGATTTTCATTACTAGGACAACAGGAGACGAAGGAAATACTTTGTCAACTCCATATACCAGTTGGAAAGGAGACATACCTATTGACTTTTTGGTGTTGACCCTGTCCACCCACAAATCATTGATGAGTTTTCTATGCCAATTCTTCTTGTTCACCTCCAGAACCTTTTTTATGATTTTGACCAAAGATTCGTTGGAAGATTCAGCTAGGTCGTTTCCCTGTGGATGATAAACAGTAGAATGTCCTAGCACAATATGATATTTGGCGCAGAAATCCACCATTCTTTTCTATTTAAAAACAACAACATTGGCTGTTATTATTTTATGTGGGCAGCCAAATCTAGACAGGATATTAGACTAGAAATTGAATGATGATAGAATCAGTAGCTTGCCTGCTTGGGATAGCTTCAATCCACTTTGTAAAGTAGTAGGAGCCTGTTAAAATCCATTTGTGTTGTGCTGAAGATGAAGGATGTATTTCGCCAATGAAATCAAGACCCCACTACTGGAAAGGAGCTGAAATAAAAATTGGTTGTAGTGGTAATGGCAGAAGTTTCCTCTTTCCTTGAAAAATTTGACATTCATGGCAGCTCATGGCTGTTTTATATGTATCAGAAAAGAGGGTGGGCCAATAGAAACTAGCTCCTAAAATCTTGTTTGCTGTAGTTTTCCAAAAATGATGACCACCACAATCTCCCTTATGAAAATCCTTCATTATATCTTTAGCTTCATTTTCTATTAAACAATTCAGTAGCACACCTCTAGGATCTTTCCAAAATAAAACACAATACATAATACAATATTTTGAAGCTTTGAGTTTCAGTGATCTAACTTTACCTTTGGGAAATTCCAGAGGAGGATTCAAGTGTTGCAAGACATAAACAATGTCAGAGTACCAAGGTGAAGACATGAACATATCAAACACTTGCAAGAAAGGGTCCTTTTCTTCTGATTCTTTTGATAGTGCAACCAACAAATTAATATCTAGTGCATGTAGATTTGATTTTGCCATAAGCTTGGCTAACCCTTGTCCTTTGATGAGCTTTGTAGGTTTGATCTCCACATCATATTCTAGCATTGCTGCAATCCATTTTCCCCTTCTTCCTTCTAGATCTGTTTGTACAAGAATTTCCTTTACCGCTATAGTGGGGACATAAGCAATAGTATGTGAATGTAGAATATAAACTCGGAAATATTTGAGGGCTTTTACTAACAGAAATGCCTATTTCTCAATGATATTATATTTCAATGCTGCATCTCTTATAGTGCGACTAAAAAATGCTATAGGCTACTCATTTTTTTGATCTTTCTTCTACATTAGGACTACTGCTAATGTGTGCTTAGAAGCAAAAGAAAAAATGATGAAATATGAGGTATAATCTGGGCTAATCAAAATAGGAGCAGTAGATAATGCAAACTTTACCACATGAAATGATTTCTTAGCCTCCAAAGACCACTTTACCTCACTGACATTCTTCAACACATTTGTCATTTCTTTCAAGTGCTCATCTAGATTAGGAATAAATCTCCTCAAAAAATTAATTTTCCCATTGAACGATTGAATCTCTTTCTTGTTTATAGGGAAGTCTAATTGCTAAATGGCCTCCACTCTGGCAGGATCAATGCGGATGCCATCTTTAGAGATGATGTGTTCTAGTAGATTACCTTCTTCCATGGTGAACAAGCTCTTCTTTGGGTTAAGTGAGATGCCAAATTTTCTGCATTTCTAAAAAACAATCCTTAAGTGATGCAAGTGATCTTCATCATATTTTGAAAATATTTTTAGATCATCAAGATAGATAACCAAAAATATATATTTTTCATTTGCAAATGCTATGTCCATAGCCTATTGAAAGGTAGCTCCTGCATTCTTCGGCCCAAAAGGCATCTTGGCATACATGAATGTACCCCATGGCATTGTGAAGGCTGTCTTGAGCTGATCATCTTTGTGTAGTAGAATTTGGTTGTACCGAGAGTATCCATCAAGTAGTGACATCTTACAGGATCCAACCACATTTTGAAGTATGTGTTCCATCTTAGGCAGGGGATAGTTGTCTTTAAGGGACACCTTGTTGATATTTCTGAAATCAATGCATAAACGAATTTCCCCTGTCTTTTTCCTCACAGGTACTAGATTAGACATCCATTCAAAAAACCGAATGGGAACAATTATTCCAGACTTATAAAGTCTATTTACCTATTTTTCAATTGATGGCAACAACTTGGGGTTGATTCTTCTCAATTTCTGGCCAAATGGCTTCTAATATGGCTTTATAGGAATGACGTGCTAAATGATACTCTTATCATAAACTTTTAGATCAGAGTAATCCCAAGCAAATGCATCAGCAAATTCCTTCATTAAAGACATGTACTTACCCTTTGTTTCAGGAGATAGAGACTTTGATATTTTGAACAATTTAGGATTTTCAGTTGTGCCAATGTTCACATCTTCTACTCCCTTTTCTGTAGGGACCATGGTGGGCTTCTTGGCGATATCATCCTTGTCAAATAAATCTTCCAAAGGCACCAAGCCTCTTGGAATGTTGTTTTCCTTGAGCTGTACTACTTCAGTGTCAGCTGAAAGAATGTGGGAATCATCAAAATTGTATGCATCGTCAATGTGAGAATTCTGAAATTCTCCTTCCAACTGTAGAAAACTATTTATTTGCTTATCATCAACAAATACTTGCCAAAACCTCATGTTATTTGGCACAGCTAGGCGATGCTTAACATGGATAGAGTACTTATGATTAGAATGAAAAGAAATCTTCACCATATTGGCTGCAGTGGTAAGTGAATCAACTATGACATTTTGAGTTCTAGGAATAAGAGATAATGTATATTCTGAAAAAGTTTTGAGAATATAAAGTACAACAATGTGATAAGCTCTCATTCTTGGGTGTTTGGCCTAGCATTCCCATTTGGTTTGCTTTATTACTAACTTAGAGTCGCCATAAAAATAAATCTTTTTTGCTTCCAACTTTTTTAGAATTTTGAGGCCAACGATCAACACATCATATTCTGCCTCATTATTTGAACATTCAAAAGCCAGCTTGTAAGAGCTCATTCTCACATTCTGAGGCATTTTGTTTGGCTGACGTAATGGCCCAAGTATTCAAACACCAATTCTTGCTCCTTCTCTTCCTGATGCACCATCAAATTCCATGGTCCAAAGACCATTTTCTTTGTCTGGAAAAGGAATTTCTAAAGACTGAATTTCTTGATTTTTTGGATTTTGAACGACTAGCTTAGAACATTCTATTTTCTGCACTATCCTTTGAATCTCCTCAATAGGATTTGCAAGCTGTCTACATTCCTCACCAACCTCCTTACTTTCTATTGTGATAGTTTCATGTATGCTGCCCATTAGGTTGGGAACTTCTGAAATTTCTACTATCTGACTTTCATCATCAACAAAATCCATATCACTAAGTAGAATGAAAGAGTCAAGATCAATATGAAAAACATGTATAGGATGATTGACTGGACTTTCCTTACTGCTAATCATAAATTTCATCTTTTTTTCTTTATAAAGTTTCCGGAGCTGTCCAAAAACAGGGATAGTGGCATATGAAAAGTCAAGTTGCAGAGTTCCCTTTAATTTTGCTCGCTAAGATCTTGAAAGAAACATGCCAATCCTAGGAGGAATATCAGCCACTACAACATCCATAAGTACATTTTTGGCTGGGATTTGGTCTAAGAACACTACCAAGTATTTAATAAGACCAAGGCATTTCACTCTTCCAAAATCAAAAGAATAAAGATCATGGTAAGGTCGAGTGATGCTTAGTCCTAGTTTATCCATGATGGCTTTAGGCATCAAATTATGAAAGGCACTAGAATCTAGCATAGCATTATGAAGGATAAAGTCATGAATTTTAAGACTCAGATAAAATGGAGGAATATCACTATCTTCAGGAGCTCCTTCTAAGGCTGGACCAAAAAGGATCGTTGGCTCATCATCAGCTACATTGACTGTACCAGACATCTGATCAAACCTAAGCCTTTTTGCAATCTGGGATTTGTATTTGTCATTCCTTACCAATTCAGTGAGGGAAATGGATATCTTTAATTTAGAAATTTCATTTTCCATACTAAAAATATTATATTGCTTTTCTACCTCTTTTGAAGTGATGTCCTTCCTTTTTGTTTGGCCTTTAGCTTGAGTTTCCTTCTTTTGGATTTCAATTTGCAATTCTTTGTCCTTCCTCACATTACTAGTGGAGGCTTCATAAGTTCTATCCTGATTCTGTGTGACAATAACTTTGTCTTTATTCTGGCCTACAGGATTGGTTTCTTTGCTTGATGTGTCATTTTGAAAATTTTGTCTTTTCTGAATTAGAGTAACAGGCACATTTATGTTTCTTAAATTGTACTACTTTTGGAGATGACTAAGGGCATTCTGATATCCTCTTTGGTACTCTTTAGTCCTATCAGCCCATAGATCTTCACTTGCAAGCACAAATTGCTGATCATTTGGTATAAAAGAGTCTTCAAAAAATTGATCTTCTTCTATTAGGAAAGTAGGAAATTCATCTTCTTGAAAGAAGTGATTTGCTTCTATAATTTCTTCTTCATCTTCTTCTTGATCTTAAGTGTAGTTCTGCTGAAATGGAGCTTTTACTTGACTTTGAGAATCTTGATTTCGCTGCTCTTTCTGTTGATTTCTAAACTGTTGTTGTTGCTGTCCGCGAAAGTTAGGATTCCTACTGATGGTTTAGCTTGTCGATCAGTTATGGATATTATATCCATCATCCTTTCTATAGTTTTTTATTAGACTGTCAAGCTTTGCATCAGAAGATGATGCAGGTTCTTCTCTGAAAACAACTCTCTTCTCTGCCCTCTCTAGCTTTGATTTTGACTTCTTGATGAGTAAATTGGCTTCAACACTGATTGCATTCTGCTGCATCTCTTCAAGAGTAGTTGGGTCTCTTTCTCTGAGTTGGTAGGCCATCTCTGGATCAAAAGCATCAGGATAATGAAGAAGAGCCAAACCAGGAGGAGGTTTCATATCATCAGGTATAGAATTATACACTGTATTAAATCTTGATGTGAATTCTTGAACTGTTTCATTGGGGTTCCTTTTCATTGAATTATATTCAGCCAATATTTGTAATGGATTTTTCTTCTCTTGCCAACGAGCGATAAATAATTCAATCAGTCTTTGAGAAATGTTAATGGAATTTGTAGCCAGACTTCAAAACAATTTCTTAACATCTCCTGAGAAACTCTGAGTGATAATTCTCATTTTGGCATTCTCCTCATCAATTTCTTCTAAATCAATGAAGTCTATTAACTTGTCAAACAAAGGAAGTCTTTGACCATAGTTCTAAGGCAAAGCAGTAAGTTGAGTAGGCATTAAGAGAGGTGCAAACCTTGCCATGACTGCTAGAGAGAGTGAAGGTGTTACAATGGATTGTGTAAGTATAGGTGGTGATACTGATGAGGATGATGGAATTACTAAAATGGGTTGTAGAGGCAAGGATGGGAAAAACGGGGGAGGCAAGAAAGATGATGAAACTAAAGCTTTATGAGATGTGGTAGATGAGCTTGGAGGTGAAAAAGAGGATGAAGCTGTGGCTAAGTATTCAAGTTGGTATTGAACAAAAGCATTTTCAGTTGTGATCTGGAGTTGGACAACAAGGCTTTGAATCTTATCAAAGTTTAACCACAGTGCATGATCAGTCTTAGCAGACAAATATTATGAAGAAAGAGAGCGAGTTTCAACATTTAAAGGTTCCAGTGTTGTATCAAAGATGCAGGAGTCAGACTTAGACCTTGTAAGTGATAATTCTATCTGCTCTTCGAATGGAAAGTTCTCAAAGACGAATAGGTTTTTAGGTAGAGAAGTTGTTCTTTTAATTTTTCTAACTGCACTTTTAGTGATAGGTAGTCTAAGTTTTCTGAGCAGTCTTTCAGGGTCTTCAACAATGAAGGGTGGATTTGGGTTAGGATTTGACATGGTATTCCTTTTGGAAGCCAGAATGTATACACCCTAAACTGATGAGATTTATGAATTCAGCCTATCTTCGGATACTGGACACTGAAAGGTACAGAACCAGTTTCTTGAAAGCTCTTATATTTTTCCCAGGAATAATTTAACAATCATTTCCCTAGAAACGACGCTAAAAATGTTAGTCCTTACAATCTCCTAGGCTAAGAAGGAAATCGACAAGCATAACCTCAAACCACTTCAGCTCAGTAGCTAGCCCAACTGAGCATGAGAGGGATCTATCTAAGTCTCTTATTAGTGATATGACTTTAAAGGAAATGAATTTTAGGCTAGATATGTGTATTTGTTTGTGAAAATTTGGTTTTTTAAGGATTTGTTGAACTTAAGGTTTGGAGCCACAAGTAGGTCTAAGCTGTGGGAATGCAGGAGCAAACATAAGAAGGATCTAGATATCATAAGTCATGGTGTAATTTGAGTATTTTTCAGTGTAGTATAGAGGATATAATGTGGAAGAAACTAATGAGCATAAAATAAACATGATTTCATTAGCTTAGGAAGACAAAACACATAACTATGAAAACCAGATAACAGAGCTTGAAAAACAAGAATTTTGAGTATTTGATCACAAGGCATTCATAGAAATAAGAGATATAATGTAGATAAAGATGTTTAGAACATGATAAAACAAAAATATTGAATTACAAGCACCATGAACTCACTGGGCTAGAGTTCCTTGAAAATAGCTGCAACCTATATCTGTATTAGCTGAAATATGATTACAATGCAAGCCTCCTTCACAAAAAGTTCAACCCTCTTCTCCTGAAGTGAAAAAGTACTTATAGAATCTCCTACACCACTTTCCCACCTTTAGGAGTTGAATTCCTTGGTGGAGGAACCAACTCCAAGATTCTCTCAACCAACAGGTGAGAGTGAGAAGGTGTAACTCAAACACCTCATGAAGAGTTTGTTTAGGAGTTTGCTTCTTTTATGAGGCCTAATAAACATAAAAAACAACCTATTATATACATTTATTCATACCTACATCACCTAGCCTCGTAACATGTGCCATTACATAGAGAATCTTGACTTTGACCAAGTCAAACTAGAAACTAGAAATTTTACATAGTGAAATTTTGCAAATAAAAACACAGAAAGTGCAGAAGTGCAATGCCGACTTTGATCTGACTTTTTGGTTCCTTCCAGGGGTCAACATGCAAATTTGAGAGAACGGTCAACTAGCTCTTCAAGTATAGTTTTTAGAATAGTTTGAATTTCTGAATTTGGAGCACGAGAAGACCTTCAAAAATCCATTCTCCCAAGGTTGCTCCAGAAGCGCAACGCCTGTCAAAAAAATGGTCCTGAATACTATTTTTTTGCCACTTTTTTGCATTTTTCTCCAAAACTAAGACACCTCTGCAAAATCTGGGAAAATGGGTTTTTAGAGGATGTCAAGACCTTTCACAAATATAGACCTTTTCTCAAATGGATGCCTGAGGAAAAAGTGCATCGCCTTCTAGAAAGGCCAAATTTTTGAATTTAGACCAAAATTTGCCAAAAAACTCAAAATGCTTAGAATTAGCTCAAAATTGGAGGGAAGGTGTAAAAATGAGTTTGTTATAGCTTCATCGATGCTTCAACAATCATCTCCAAATTTCCCTTATCCTTTTGATCTTTTTTGGTCTCCTTGAGCTTGTTTTTAAGTTGTTTCACTTTGACATTGGCAATCATGTTTTGAGCTTGATAATGATGCGCCATGTGTCTGAGCATTTGATTATCTCTGTTTTCTTTCTCCAGGAGCTTCTCTAAGTGTTCATTTACCCTGTTTAGCCAATATTATTTATCTTAATGTACCTCTAGGGAAATCCTTTCTTCTAGGTCAAGGTATTCATTAAGTAATATTTGTTTTTGTTCCTCTTGCAAAGGTTCCTTGAGACCTCTGTTTCTTGGTCTTTTCCTTTTCCCTTTCACCTGTGATGCTTCAAGCTCGCTTGATGTCATGACCTCCTTACCTTTGCGAATTTGTTGCATTAACTTAGTTTTTTCCTTTTCTAGGATCAACTCTTTTGCTTTGAGTTGATTGTTTTCCTCTTCAAGGAATGATATAATGTACTTTTCTGTTTCCATATTTATTGCTAGCTCCTTGATCTGGTAGTCCTTATCCCTGATTGTCTGTCTCATAATTGAAGTCTCATCTCCCTCTTCTAAATCAATAATATCTAATTCATGCTCAACTGTCTTCTTATCCTTTGCTGCCGATTCCAACTTTGTCGATGAAGAAGGCTTGGATCCTTTCTCTTTGTTAGAAGAAAACACAAGCCTCTGGCCTTTCTTATACACTTTGGTGACCTTTGGCCTAGGTAGCTAAATCTTCTCTGTTGTTTTGCTAGATGACGCCATCTCTTTTTTTTGTTTTGGTGCACTTGGGGACTGAGATGCTGCATTTTCCTCATGCCATTTTAAAGTTGTTTCTAAAAAAGATTCCCAAGCCATACCCCTCTCTACCAGCTGATGAAGGACAATGGTTTTGATGAGATTGTGATGAAACAATCTTGGAAAGTGCTCTTTGTCCTTTAACTGTATCTTTTCATACATTTTTGAAATACTCCTGAACAGGTAATTGCACATGTTGAGTGGCTTTTGAAATGTGAAGTGTATCAAGAGGCGAATGTAATAGGAATACAACCTAGAGAATATACCTACATAGGTAAACATCCTCATGATGGTTTTCATTAAAGGGGCATACTTATCAAGCAAATATCTGAAAGGCATGAGGTGAGTATGTGTATCTCTGTATGGAGTCTTTAAGGAGGGCTTGTAGTTTTCAAGATCTAAACTCATTCCCTTGAACCAATATTTGCCATTGTCTGGTAAACTAGTTGCTAGTGAGATGGAGGCCACTAAGAAGCTAAACTCAATACTAGCAATGACGAAAATCTCCCCTTTCAAATGTGTAGCTACCCAATCTGTTAGCTGCTCATAAAACCCTGCTTCACTTACGCTTTAACAAAATTCCAAACAGTGAACATCCTCATCGCATTTATTGATGAAAGGATAGGAGTTGATTTGGTTGCAATCTGATGGTTCATATCTTAGAATCCTCCCTCCTTTGTGTTGTCTCTTTCTTTTCGGTGAAGATTCGACTTCCATGATGACACAAAGTCCTAGCAGCAGGAAGTGAAAATAGATGTGAGGTGAGAATGAAAATGAAGTGATATGTGAGAGATTTTGACAAAATGATGGAAGAGGTTTTATGAAAGATGAGATGAATTTGAAAAATTGATGGAAATGAGTTAGGAAAATAGTAGACAAATGTGGCTGCTTGTAAGTGAGACCAAGAAGGTTTATAATGAGATTTGCCCAAAATAACTCTAGGAAAGATCTAGGGTTTTGATTTTCTAGTGTTTAAACTTTGTTTGGAGGTGGATGAACTAGTGAAAATGACTCATCAGACATGTGTGAAGGTGTAGAAAATCATTTTACATGTTTTGGAGATGAAAATTTATGATGACCATTTCTACCCTAGCATTTCCCATAGAAATTTTGCTACAAACCCTAGCTTGAGGAATTATTGACATGGAATGAATATGGGAAAGAAAATATAGAGGGAAATTATGTACTTACTTGTTCCTTAGCCTTATAAAGAAATTTGACCAAGCTTGAAAGAAAAAATTTTGAATTTTGGGAAAATTTGGGTGAGTTTTGGGTACTTTGTCCTGCACGCAGCGCAGTTCTCCTACCCGTAGCGCCAAAATGCAACGCAGTTCACCTACGCGCAACACCTACCCTCAAAGCACATTGCAATGTATATACATGCAACGTCTCCAATTTTTGGCCAATTTCTCCTAGGAAAATAGGTTTTTTTCCTTTTTGGACGAGTGAGCTTGGTGATCAGGAGTGAATGGGACATGAATGAAAAGGTTTTGAGTCTTTTTGAGTTTATATAGGGATAATTTCTTCACTTTTTCATAAAAAGAAAAGAAACTAATCCTCCTTTATGAACTGATTTCACTTTTTGAAGGCAGAATTTACCTTTACCGTTGCAAGTATGCTTTTTTGCATCTCTTGAGTGCTGGAGCTTCCTTCTTCTGAAACCTTTGATGTCATGAACATATGAAAAGTGTGTGAATAAATCATGATAAATTGATCAACAGTTGCTTTTTCATGTTTGACTTTTTTTTTATTTTTTATTTTTTATTTTTTTATTTTTTATTTATGGAAATGGTGGACCTTGGGGACCCTTGTGACCTAATGGATGAACTAATACTTAATGGAATGAATAATGATGACTTGACCCATTTTCATGATGTATGATAAGCAACTAGCATGAGTGAAATTTCAAACAATGATTCCATCTCTGGACTGACCATTACAATGACCAAATTTGTTATGTAAACCTAGTAACAGAAAAAATTGATGATGAAGTATGAAAATAACATGGTAAAAGCATTTTTTGATCCAGGTGACAGGCTAACAAGACTGACACTAACACAAGGGATATCTTCCTCAATCAATGGAGAAACTATTGCATGTCTTCCCATAGAATTCATGTTTGATTTTCTCCAACTAATTAACTCAAGATGAATTAATTAATTATTTTACAAACAATTGCTAAGATCAAATTTGAATTTTATTTCTCAATTTTAGTTTAAGGGCTAGCTAAAATTGGAATCTATCCCAGAATGCTATTTATAGAAATGCTATTTTTAAAATTTCCATTTTTCATTCCTTGTTGCTATGTCCAACATTGGTACCTGAAATGCTATTTATAGCAATGCTATTTTAGCATTTCTTGTTGCTATTTCCAACACTCCCTCTCAACAAGAAAGGCATCCAACTAGAACCCGATCTTGAACCTTTGGAATGTTCTGCATGCAACACTTCTCCCAAGTGTTGTTGCTCCAACAACTTTAGAAACAAAAAAAATATCCAACCTGAATCAGAATGATGCCTCTGTCATCAAAGTCTCTGACTGTTATTTCCTTTGTCGACTGAAAACTCTGCACCTCTGTGCTCTTCAGTATCTGACTGCTCTAGCCTTTGTCACTTTGATCTTTGACTGCATTAATCACACTGATTCCTGCTACTGCATCTGTGCTACTGTTGGTCCTATCTCCCAGCATTATGTCCGCACTACACCTCCTCTCATCATGTTGCATCGTGCTTCCCACTGCTACACTGCAACTCAGTTACTGAGAAGTAAGTAACTGATCTCCCAATTGACCTCCCTGTTGGGCTAGAAGCACCCTCTGATGCTGAAGCTTCCTCTACCGCTCCATCCGCATCTATCTCTACCCACTCACCCAGTCCTTCTACTCCTCGCCGGGGCTCCCGTAGAATGGTCTAATCAAAGAGGTTGGGTACCTCAATGATCCTACCCCTATTCCAACCTTCTTGGGACTGTCACTCCACATCACCCCACCTCCGATTTAGAGGTATGGATGCATGTGATCCATCTGCCCACTTGGCTCGAAATTTCCCCCTACTAGAGGTCTCTGCATGAGTGGATGCCTCCACTTAGTCTCCTCTCGCTTCTCCAGTTGTGGCTGCTCCACAACCTCCTGAAGATGCTTCACCAATTGTGGCTCCTTCACAATTGTCTGAGACTTCTTCTAGGATTGCATGTTGAGAGGTAATATACTCTCCCTCTCAACCACCAAGTCTCCAAAAGTTGCCTTTCTCTTCAAGGCTTTGCATGGATCTTGAACCTCAAGAGCATACAGGTTCTTGACTCGTGAACCGATCTGCTTCACCTGTATCGTGGTAACGTGTCTAAGGAAAACCTTTCCCTTACTGAAGACTACATCATAGCCTTTGTCTTCCAGCATTACGATCAATACCAAGTTTTTCTTCAGTCCTGGCACATACTTCACATCTATCAAGGTAATGCGAGCTCCATACTCCCTCTAAAAAACAACAGTGCCTACTCCTGAGATACTATACTTTTCATCATTACCCATCACTATGAGTATCTAGAGATCTTTCTCCTCCAAGGTATTGAACAAAATCTTATCGCTGATCAGGTGGAATGAAGCTCCACTATCAAGAAACCAACCACATCCCACCATGGATGAAACCATGCATGTGAAGAGGGTGAAATCCAACTCGAACTGTGAGGCCAATGCCTCACCTTCAGATCCTTCCTTGGATCCCATCTTGGATTTCTTCAATGGATAATTTGTTACAAAATGGCCCACCTCATGACAATGAAAGCATCGCACTTTCGATTTGTCAAACTTCTTCCCACCATGGGAAGAACTCAATTTGAGATGAGAATCGTTCTCCTTCCCTTTCTTTGCCTTACTCTCTAAGGTGCAGTTTTCTTCGTCCTCCTTGGATGAAGAACCATCTCTGGTGCTTCTTCTTATCTCCTCCTACATCAGATCTGACCAAATTCATTCCCAATCTGGCAGTTTCTCTCTTCCATTTACTAAGTCTTGGTAGCTATGCCAGCTCTTAGGAAGACCGAGGAGAGTAAGACTCACCATGTCATCATCGACTGTCGTGATCCCTACACTTCCAAACTCATCTGTGTAGGTGATGAGCTTGTTTAGATATGTAGAGATTGTGTCGCCCTTTTCACTCTTGAATTTCCAAAGCTTGTCTTTTAGCGCTGGCTTCCTCTGATTTCTACTATTCTAATATAAATCTTTCAATGTTTTCCACATTGAAAACAATGTCTCCTTCCCATGGAGGCTCGAGAAAATGTGGTCTCGAACTCCCTCCAGGAGGATTCTCCTTTCCCTAGCCACACATTTCTTCCATTCCTCCAATTCTATAGCATTAGCTGCTGCCAGCTTAGGAACTTCTTGATCAATAAAGTCCTTTAGATTGTTGTCCTCTAATACTGCTTCCATGCGATCCTTCCAGGCTATGTAATTTGAGCTGCCATCAAGGGCATACTCGAGTATTAAACTGTTGAACGCCATTGGGAAAATTTAAGATGTGATAAGAATTCGAATTCTATAATCAGGAACTTCAAACTTCGAACTTCACCCTCCTTTGTATACTTTTCTTCGCATTGATCACCTTTGCTCTGATACCATTTAGATTTTTCCACTGTAGATCAACAAATTATGCAATATACTAAAGCAAAATACAAGATCTATTTCTACAACAAACTTGCAGAAGCTTAATCGAATTTGAGCAAGATCAACTAGAACACATATAACAGAGAAAAATAATCAATACACATGAAACACAGAAGAATACTCTGGGGAAAGCCTCGGCTAAAAGCCCTGCTATCTATATTATCCTACAAGTGGAAATATCTCAGGATTACACAAATATTTAGCTCACAAGCTATCCATCTCTCAGTACAATCCCTCACTGTTGCTTATAGACAAAATAGACAACACATTTGCCTTCCTTCATTCCTCCAAGCCTCCTATTTCCTTGTGAAATTTCTCTTGGGATCTAATGCTACCACCTGTGTGAATTAACCTCTCACACAACACATCAAACTCAAAAGTAACTGCGCAGGCCTGAAGGGGATAATTCGTTTTGCATGGATGAGTTTCCTATATAGGAAAAAATCCTCCAACTGATAGTACATTGTCCCTTCCTCTGATCTCAACTGGGTCTATGACTGAACTGACATGCACGGGTTATTTATGAGAGAATATTCAGTTATCTGAAGTGCAGTAATTACATGCATGCATGCATTAACTAACTGAACTCACAATTAGTTCAACAAACTATTTGAACTAATCTAACTGGACTTAACTCAGTTAACTAAGCTAACTAATTACAACTCAAAGTACAACTCATCCTGATCTCCTTTAATCAAGGAATAACTTCCTCAATCAATGGAGACACTGTTGCATGTCTTCACATAGACTTCATGTTTGATTTTCTCTAACTAATTAACTCAAGATGAATTAATTAATTATTTTACAAACAACTGCTAAGATCAAATTTGAATTTTACTTCTCAATTTTAGTTCAGGGACTAACTAAAATTGAAATCTATCCCGAAATGTTATTTATAGCAATGCTATTTTTAGCATTTCCATTTTTCATTCCTTGTTGCTATGTCCAACATTGGTACCTAAAATGCTATTTATAGTAATGCTATTTTTAGCATTTCTATTTTTCATTCCTTGTTGCTATGTCCAACACTGGTACCTGAAATGCTATTTATAGCAATGCTATTTTTATCATTTCTATTTTTAGTGTTTCTTGTTGCTATTTCCAATAAGGAAGAATCTACAACCACTCCAACCTCCTCCTTTCCTCATTGCAACCATCATATAACAAAACAAAGTTAGAATTAGTATTTTTATTCATATGCATGTTAAAAATTTGATTCCTTATTTTCAAGAAAGTGTGAGTAGATAAATGATGCATAAACATACATTATATATCTGATTAAATGTGCCAGTAGAGTAGCATGATTTACTTTTGCAAATAAACTAGAATTTTCCTTTCATGCAATGTTAATTAGCATTTACATTTAAATGTATGACATTTTCACTTTTATAGTTAGAATCATGTTCATTTATGATTTCATGAGAATTTTTCTTTGTAGTTATTTGCAGGAGTGGTCTCTGAAAACATTGATTTGATTTCATGACTGAGGGTGGCATGATTAGAACCTAAACTATTGTGCATATAACATTGTCACCTCTAAGTTTTTATGAACCTTGGGTTGATAATTTGAGTTGAGAAGACCTTAGGAGTTGCAACATTCTTGGTGTAATACCAGGGCTCATCAGCAAGTGAGGTGAAGAAATAGTTACAACAACTTTTGGAATAGGGTGTCATTTGACCAAGTACATTACCAAGTGGGTCACCCATCATCATTGTACTGAAGAAGGATGAGACTTTGCAGATGTGTATAGATTATAGGGGATTGAAGTTTTGAACAAAATCACGCTCAAGAATAGATACCCCCTTCTCAGGATAAATGATATACTAGATCAATTGCAACAAGAAAATTACTTCACTAAGTTGGAATTGAAGTTTGGATATCACCAGGTTTGAGTCAAAGAAGAAGATATACATAATACCACCTTCAAAACTAGGCAAGGTTTATATGAGTGGCTAGTCATTTCATTTGGCCTATGTAATGCACCAACTACATTGATGAGATTAATGAATGATGTATTGCACCTGTTTATATATTCATTTGTTATTGTATATTTGGATGATATATTGGTATATAGTGCTACCTAAGAGGAGCATATGTCACATTTGAAGCAGGTGCTGCAAACATTGAAGAAGCACCAGCTACTAGCAAATCTCAAGAAGTGTGAGTTTGCACAATAGTCTTTGGTGTATCTGGGGTATGTGATAGCTGGAGGAAAACTCAATATGGATCCTTTCAAGATGGATGCCATCATGAAATGGTTGGTTCCTACTCATGTTTATGAGGTCAGGAGTTTCATTGGGGCAACACAGTACTTGAGGAAGTTCATAGCCTCATTTTCAGCAGTAGAAACACCATTCCATGCCATAAAAACAAGAGTTTCCAGTGGGGAAAAGGTCAAAAAAGGGCGTTCGAAGAGCTAATGAAGAAGATTAGCTAAGCACCAATTTTGGAATTACCAAACTTGTAGTGACCCTTTGAAGTGGAGACAGATGCTAGTGGGTATGTTATGGGAGATGTCTTGATGCAGGGAGGAAGACATGTATGCCATTAGGGGATTTTTGAGGTATAAAATGGGCCTTCTAAGAAAAATGTACAACCAAAATAAAGTTTATAAGAATCAACAAGATTCAAGATGATGATGTCAACCATGGGGGATGATTCACCATTTTTGGAGTAAAAAAGTAAAAAGACTAAAAAACAATAAAATATTAAACTACTTTTTCACCTTGTATTTTCAACTTATTTGCAACATGGGTACTCCTTGGATGAGGAATCAAATTATGCATCCAATGAGTTTTTCCGCTCGAAATATGAGTAAACCCATAGGGAGATAAGTTGCAAATATGTGTTGAAAAAATAGTTTTTTTCTTTTTTCCTTCTAAAATTTGATGATGTCATCTAATCTTATTTTATTATTTCCACTATTATTTTATAATTTCCTTAGGAGGCCCACTTTAGACCTCAAAAATCCCCTAATGCACCATTTTGAAGTATTTCATGGGGAAGTCCTTAACTACCATACCTACGACAAGGAGCTTTGTGCCATGGTGCAAGATGTGAAGAAGTGGAAGCACTATCTGATGGGAAAGGAGACAATAATCCACACATATTACCAGATTTTATTGTGCTTGCAGGCCCAGAGTAAGCTACAACATATCAGGGATTGAAAGTGGATGGGGTTCTTATAATAGTTTCATTTGGTGATCAAGTATAAGAAGGGAAACACAAACAAGCTGGTCGAAATGTTGTCAAGGCCACCCACATCAAAGATCACAATTTTGGGGACTCTTATGCACACAGAACCATTCATCCATGATGCATAAAGAGAGGCATATTCAAAATATGAGGACTTCAGGGAGGTGTATCATCAGTTGTAGAGTAAAAGTCATGTGCACAATGGCAACAACACCATTGACTAACATCTCTAGGATCGGTTACTCTATAGGCTGGATAAGCTATTTGTTTCTAAAGTTGAGAATTTGCAGCTGATCAGAGAGGGTCACACCTCCAAGGTTGCAGGAAAATTTGGTATAGGGAAGATTGTGGCTAACTTCCAAATGTATGTGTATTCGCCCAAGATGCAAGAGAAGGTAACTAGGTTCATAAGAGGATGTATGATTGGTTGTACAAACAAGCCTAGCAATAAGAAACATGGTATATATCATCCCTTACCTATACCTACACATCCTTGGGAAAACATTTCCATGGAATTTGTGGGAGGTTTACCGAAAACCAAGAAGGGACATGACTACCTATTCGTGGCAATTGACAGGTTCAACAACATATGTGTTCTGATGCCCTATAAAAATACCATCAATGGACAAGTAGTAGAAAACTTGTTCTTTGGATAGGTTTGGGTTCACTTTGAGATACAAAGGAGCATCATTTCAAACAAGGATACAAAATTTCTCAATGCATTCTAGACTACATTGTAGGAGAAGATGGACACAAAGTTTAATATATCTACAACATTCCATCCACAGATAGATGGGAAGACAAAATTAGTCAAGATGGCTTTGGTGCAACTTCTTAGGGGATATAACTAGAAGCAACTGAAGACTTGGGATGAAAATCTAGTATACATACAACATTCTTACCATAGAGTAGTGCACACTTCTACAAAAAAGTCTCCATTTGAGAATTGTTTTGAATATTTTCGACCTTCACCTTTTGATATTGAATATGGAAAACTAGGAGGATTGAGGGAAGATCTTACAGGAGATGCTTTGAGGGTTGAAATTTTGATAGAGAAGATCAGGCAGATCCATCTATAGGTACAAGAAACACTCCATAAGTCACAGGAGAAGTATAAGGCTAGGCATGATCAACATAGAACAAATAAGTCATTCACGATGGGAGACATAGTATGGTTATAGTTGAACAAGGGGAGGTTACAGGGGTGAGACAGAAAATTTAAGATGCGCAGAATTTTATATATATAAATATTTATTAAAGAGATGAATTACAGATGATGATGATTTACACTGGGTTGCCTAGCTTATATACCACCATGGGCACCCTTTGGGAAAGGGCATCATCTTATGATCGTGCCCTTTCATCTAATTAAAATTAAAATTAAATAATAAACCTAATTTAACTATTTTTTTTACATAAGATTGCCTTCCTCTCGAAGAATGCTTTGTCCTCAAAGCATAAGTAACGACGGATGTTGTTGAAGAATGATTCATTCTCCCAGAAAGCATCTTCTTCGGGTAAGTCCTTCCACTTGATCAGATATTCTAAGATGATCAAGGTCGCACATTTTAAAAGGTCTTGGATTAATCTCTCAAGTTTCATTTTTTGGTGATGTGGATATCGGTATGGCTTGATGTTGACAAGGTCTGATCTTGCCTTGACTTCTATTGTATGCTCAATTTCCCTATTAGGCGGCATCTTCATAGGTAGGTCTTGAAATACTTTTTCATGCTTCCAAATTAGATCTTGTATCTCTGGTGATTCTTCTCTGGTCATATTTGCAGATAACATTTCTAATTGATGACATTGTACTGCATAAGTAGGTGCTCTTTTTTGACTCAGCTTCATCATCTGAGATGATGATACATCATGATTTTCTGGTGCTTGGAATCCATGTAGTTTGTACTTCTGACCTCCCCATTTGAATTTTATAAATTGTAATTGATGGTTGGCGGCATAAGTACCTAAAGTTCGTAGCCATTGGATGCCTAAGACTACATCTACTCCTCCTAATGGTACCGTGAAGGATGGAGACTCTAATTTAAAGTCTTGAATTTGCAAATTGACTTTATGGCATTTTCCTACCTTTTCAATCTTCTTACCATTAGCTATCATCACTTTCATGTTTGGTAAAGGAAATGAAAAGATATTGAGTTTCTTGGCCACAGTCGTATCTAGAAAATTGTGTGTGCTTCCAGAGTCGATGAGAACCACTACGTTGTTATTCTTTATGTGTCCTTTTAACTTCAAGGTCTGAGGTTGTGATATACCTGTCATGGCTGATAATGACACTTGCGGAGTACTTCCGTCATCTAATTCTGGTGAGAATTCTAGGGCTTCTTCTGTTTCTTCTATGTCATTATCTTCACTGTTTGAATCATTGGTTGGTTCACAATTATATAGGTTCTTTGGTTCTTTTCCTTTAGCACATCTATGTTTGGGGTCCCATTTCTCACCACAACGTTTACACTAACCCTCTTTTATCCTTTGCATTTCCACATTAGATTTTTCATCTTCACGACGATGTGGTGGAACATATCTTGTATTATTTGAGTCCACATACTGGGGTATCCTTCGTCTTGCATAAGCTTTTTCCGTTGTTGACCAAAATATTGGTTCGGATTTCTTTTCCGCTGTTTTTGCTTTTCGTCTTGCTACTTCTATAGATGTAATGTCATGCATCTCAAGTTCTGCTTGTAAATGGGATTTAAGTCCTGAGACGTATGATTGAATCAAACGAGATTCTGATAACCCAGGTACTCGTGTTACTAAGGTCTCCCATTCTTGAGTGTATTCATCCACACTTCCTTTTTGTCGTAATTTGATGAGTTTTGAAAAGAATTCTTCTTCCTTTACACCTTGGAATCTTTTGAAGAATGCATCTTTAAATTTTCTCCAGCTAATGACGTGTGTTGTTTTTTTCCACCACATATACCAGTTGTATGCTTCTCCTTCCATTTTCATAGATGCATGCCTGAGCTTTTCGTCATCGTCATTGATGTCATATATCTCAAAGTATTCTTCTACTTTATTTATCCATGCAACATTATTTTTTTCGTTTCCATCGAATTTAGGCATCTCGACTTTTGCCCATTGCTGGTATGTTGCTACTGGTTGAGTGAAAAAAGGGTGTTGACTGGTAAAGTTATCCCAGAGTTGCTTGTTTGTAAAGGTTGTGTTATTCACTTCTTGGTGGGGTGTCGCTAAATTTTTTGGGGATTCAACTTTGTCATGAGATTCTGTGGACTTAGTTGAATATGACGAGATGTGTTCTTGATCCTCTTCATCTTCTTTTAGTAGTTGTTCAGGTGTACAATTCGGCCTTTTACACAAAATTTTCAGCATTGTTAAGACTTCTCTGAAGTTTACTCCTGTTTGGACATGTTGACTTTCCATCTTTATCTCTATTCGATTTGTCGTATCTTCGAGATTTTTGATTTTGTCCGCTTGATCCCCAAGCTTGCTCTCGACTTCATTTAATCTTTTACTAACCTCGTCGTGGTTGTTATTTATCTTTTGCTCTAGATCCAACAACCATTTTTGAAAATCCGCCATTGTCATTGTCGACATTGAGCGGGTTTGTAGAGGCGTGTATTTATTTGCCAGCTAAAATATTTTTCCTTCGCTTTTTTTTTAAATAATTAAATTAACTTAATTTAATAATTTAATTTAATTAATACTATTTTTTTTAATTAATTACAAATTAAATTAATTATTAACCTTATATATATATAAATTAAAGTTATAATATAACTTATAATAAATTATATATATATTATATATAAATTAAATATGATATATATATAACCAAATCACGTTATAATTATAACCTATGAATGGACAGTCACGTCTTACCCTATAATTAAATGACTGAATGGACAGTCACCTAATGGACAGTCACGTCCTAATGGAAATATCAACCAATGACTGTTCAAACCTTTAGTTTTTTTTTTCGCGTTTATTATCCCTGTCCGAAGTTGACCCGATGGCCTGTTCACAAACCTCCCGTTGTATTAGCTGTCGCAGTCACGTTTGTTGACTGTTTGTAAGTTGAGCGGGTTGGGTTGATGACTGGCAGAGACGCAACAGTTGGCAGTAGTGTAGACGGCAGATGAAGGAACAGACGCAAAAATTTCAGGTTATGGACATTGTTGACTGGTGCAAATAGCGGATGAAGGAACGGGCGTAAAGATTGCAAGTTGTGGATGCAGGGACAACGGAAAGAAAGGTGTTGACAGAGATAGGGAATGATGGTAGGTACGAGGGAGAAGCAGACTTATGACAGTGGCTAGTATGCATTGTGAAGTGGTGAATCAATTGAATTGGATGCCACAGATAGTGACTGAGGCAACCTGGCACGGGATGGAAGCAAGAACGCAGCGATCTACTCGCTCTGATACCAGATGAAGCAAAAAAATGCTTGAGATGCGGAATATATATATAAATATTTTATTAATAAGATGAAAATTACAGATGATGATGATTTACAATGGTTTTCCTGGCTTATATACCGCCATGGGCACCCTTTGGGAAAGGGCATGATCTTATGATCGTGCCCTTTCATCTAACTAAACCTAGAATTAAACAATAACCTAAAATTAACTAATTTTTTACATAACAGGTTACGTGGACAAAAGGACAAATGTGAGATGAGGAACCTAGCTAAGAGATGGAACAAATGGCTCTAATGAAGCTTAGGTGGATGAAAGAGTGGTAGGGATGCCCTGCACAGTGTACATTCAACTGGATCCACCAATTCTTGCAAATACTCAAAGTTCTAGCTAATCTAATCTAACTGTCAATAAAATAAATGAACAACAACTTTACTTGAAGGAGAACCATGTATATCAACTATGCAACGAAACATTTGAGAGATCTAAATGCATAACCAAATTCTGCAAATGGAAACAACACACTAAGGATTGCATGGTAAAGCAAACTAGTGTTTTTGTTGGGACAACACGGTTACTTCAATTCCAGCTCCTGACCCAATAAGGATGAGGTGAAACCAAAAATGTTGTTCACCCTTTTCTTGGAGCTTTTTTATGTTATTATCCTACCAATCTATTTTAAACATCTGAAGTAATTCTATTCATAAACAGTGACCTATTTAATCAACACAACTAAATGTGCCTAATAGAAATATGTTTCAAATGCATAAAAGGAAAACAACGATGCATAAAGGAAAGGTAACAGTACAAAAAGGAAGGCCTAGGCTCTCAGGTTGGGCCCAACCCTAAGAGTTTGCCTCCTATAGAAAAATCAGAGTTGATATAAAATCAGATTGCTTCTCATTATCAAAAAATAGTCATAAGTCAAGAGTTATGCCAAAATGACTACAAGAGAACAAGCTAAAGCTAACAACATTGTAGTGCAAAATATGCAATGGTTTCAAAAGTCCCTTACGAAGGCTGAGGCCTTAACATTTATACACCACGAGGGCCCTAGCTAGCCTCCTAAATCTATGGGACATGGCTGTCCAAACTGTGAGTAAACAGTCCCTTCCAAAATCTGCTTGGCTGCCTTCTAGATCTGGTTTTGGTGGCCTTTCGAGCTCGACGTCGGGGGTGAAGATCCTGAGGAAGGGCTATTTAATGTCATAGACAACCCCCTAGGAATCCTCACCTCAGCTTGGTTGTCTTCTAGCTCATGATTGCTCAGCTTTGCTCCAACATGTGTCAAAAAACCTGAAATGAGCACGTGTTAGCCACCTAGGAAGAGTGACTACCCTTATTCGTACAAATGACATAAACATACTGAAAAATAATGCATAAGCTATGAAAAATGAAGGATTGAACAAGGACTGAGGAAGGATAATTAGGCCAAATGAGCCCAACAAGTTACCAAATTTGGGGCTCATCAGGAAGGTCGGCCTCCCTCCATAAATGCACAATTTTCTTGGGGAAGCTTCTCAGCCTACAACTGGACCAAGTTCGGGTGAATAGCTTGTGAGGGGAATCGATCAAGTTGTGATTGAAAGGCTGCCTTTGTGTAAGAAAGACAATGAAGCTTGTGAACTTGACGAAGCAAGGAAAGTGCTATGAAGGTTGGAAGGGAGGCTCCAAAATGAAGCTAAGGAAAAATTTTGGAGGGTGGTTGTAGCTGCTACAACACTTGTTGACAAACTAGTAGAACTTGAGCTCTCTGAATGGACCTTGTTCATGAAAAGAAAGTCCAACACCTTCGTAAGTATTGTTTGGTTCTCATCTGCTTTTGCTTTCCACACTAGCTTGATTGTAAAATGTAGCATCTACCAAGCTCTTGGTTGATTGACACACATTCCAAGCCAAGGAAACACAGTTTTTTCGATTTGGGTTGAGGGGTATATTGGTGCATAATCCATATAGTCGTTAGAGTCTTAGTTTCATCTCTGGTGTTGCCATGCTGCTAGCAAGCCTGGACAGTACCTTGATGGAGTCACATAAGAACACAGGCATGGCTCCACTACCAGCGAGCCTGGTCAGTACCCCGATGGAGTTACCTACATCACCTCTCTGCATAGGAAGCCTTTCTCTTCTTTCGCCTTATTCATTTTTCATTTTCTCAAACTTTTTTCACTTTTTTCATTTTTGTAATTTTGCATAAAACTTATTCATTTCAGAGGTGGAAGAGGGATCCTAACTTATTGAGAGTAGAAGAGATTTCTCCAGTAGAGAAGTAGTTTATTATACCTCTGACATGCCTATTAAGGTTTTCCCCCTCACCTTACTCTACTTGACTGAGATGACAATGGTTGACGCAAAAAGAATCGACTAGAGAAGGTGACACTAGTTAGGGCACAAGCATTGTGTTTTCACCAAGGTTCACATCAAACAATACATATTTTCCTTCAACATATCATGGACTAAAAGTAACAAGTTCATCATACAGAGGTAGGATGACATATAACCAAGTAGTGATAGTTGTAAAAGCCCTATGGTACTTCACCTAGTTGATTTCAAGAGTCATACATGGTTTCATGCAAAACTATCCTATGAAATGAAACAAGAGAACTAACAAACAACAAATCAAATCAAGAGCAGAAGCAAAAGTGAAAGCAAAGCATGTAAGTAAACAAGAAAGCAGACAAACAAATAAACAAACAAAGTAAGCAAACAAACATGCAAGCAAACAACTCAAAAGCAAACACTACTCCCACTTCTAGGCTATAAGTGCATGGGTAATCTCACATGAAGTGATACTTCCAATGCAGCCACTACCACATTGGCTGACCCATTTTGTTGAAGGAATCATTCACGAATAAGATAAATGTGTGAACCAACAAACAATAAAGATATAATAGTGAAGACAAACACACTCTGAGCTTACAAGTGACCACAAAATGAAGACGAGTGAAAGTGCATAACATGCATTCTATGGTGTTGCCATCATGTTGTGCTACACTGCATGTAGATGTTGAGTGAATGCAATCTCTTGACTGTGACATGCAAGCAAATGTGAGAAAGGTAAACCACTTGTGATGTGCATGTGTGCTTGTTGTGTAAGATTCCTCCAATGCATGAGCAACGAGATCATGTTTTTTGAGTGGAGGAAGTGAAATTTGGGTGTTTGGTTGATATTCAATGCAAAGAAGAGAGTGATCAGGAGCCTTGAGTGCTTCAGCAATTTCCTGATCGGAAGTGAAACCAACCTCACGAAATTGAGGGCCTAAAATAACGATCAACTCAGGCTGAAGTGCCTCAACGGTGTGGGGGGCTTCGACCTCATGGACAGATAGATCATTGTAGACCAGTGCCTTAGATAGATTAACAACGGTTGAATCAACTTCATGATCAGATGAGGAAGTGAATAGATCACGAAAACCAAGATTAGAAAATTCGAGATGTCCATCAACATCCTCATGATTGGATGAATCGGTTAGAGGGGTAGATGAGAAGAAAAGATGTTCACCCTCTGTGTTTTCAAGAAAGATAATTGATATATTGAATGGAATTTTCGAGGAACATGTGTCCTCTCCGCATTGTAATGACACACTAACATCCGAGGTGTCTTGTGAATGATCAGAAGTAGAAGCATCCAAAAATGAGTTTTCACAAGAGACATCAGTAGTGGAAAAATCACAAGGGATGTTAGGATGAAGCGAATGAGGTGTGGCTATAAGGGATTCATCCTTCACTGTGGGCTCATCTTTAGATTCTTGCACACACTCATCCAACTTCTAGTCATGACCTCTTTATTAGGTCTTATAATGATTGTTACAGGTGTAAGCTCAAAAACAGAGTCTCAAACACAAAAAAAGATCTCACCACCATGTTTCGCTCAAATCTTTGAGTCGAAATGAGCATAAACTCAATTGTACTAGTCACTCTAACATCCAGACCCCCATGGAATGGTTCACAATACACTCCTCTATCAAATTTTATATGTTATGGTGTTTATATAACACGTACAATTGCAAACTATACTAATCAAGGAATAATATGTTACATTAAAAATAGCGTATTAACCGAAGGACTAGCGGGCGCAGGGTGGACCCCGACCGTCTGGCCTTTCCTTGATGCTGATCTTGAGAAAAAAACCATCTGATTACTATGACATCCCTCTCATCAACTAATCCAGACAACCTGCACCATTGATCTGTCTTGTGGGATCCAATGGTTGTTGCGCTATTTTGCACTCCAACTAGCACGTTTTCTAATTCTCTGAAGGCATGCAAAAAGTTGTTTCTCGGAGGCTAGATGTTGAGCACTGAGTGGAATCGTGTGCTCCTGGTCTAAAACCACTTCTTGCCTTGAGGGCATGTGATAAACCATTTACCACCCTTTTGTCGGAACTCAAAGAGTTTAGCTCCTTTTTCATAATTTTATCACGTCTGTTTTCAAAGATAACATCCTTGCATGTTTCGATGTGATATGCGTCGATCTCCTTTGATCATACGATCTCCACACTTTTTTGCTGATCCCCATCGCCTATGGTATGAACCAGTCACTTACTATGACATCATCTTCTATGCTTACATCATCAAGAACCTGTGACTCTTTCCGGGGTTGCCACCTGTCTTGTTGACGTAGGCATTGACTTTTGACCAGAATCTTTGATTAGCTCTTATTTCCTTATCCGAAATCATATTTGTGTGCGGTTTGCACCATTGGCTTTAGTTTAATGAGATCTTCAAGCATATTCCACTCTCACTTGTATTTGAATACTTTTGATCTGGAGGCTATGCTAAATCCATTTTGGATCACTCCTCTGCACTAGAAGCTTTTGGTCCACCAAAAGTTGGTTTTAGCTATCGAGTAAGTGAGGATAAAGTTCCTTCACTTTTTCAATCTCTATCCATCATGCTTTACTTGGATTTTTACATTTGATTCCAACTCGTAGGTACTCAACATCCCCTCGTCGTGAGGTTCTTATCCTCCTGTTAAGAACTGTGTCCTCCTGTAACTCATTGAGATACTCAAGAAACAGATCCTCAATGGAAGGCAGTAGACCTTGCTCTTCGGGATATTCAATCCTTGAAGGTTCAGACAACCTCAAGTTTTCAACATTAACGATTGAATAGATTTGCATATAAGCTGGTAGATCTAGGCAGAAAGCATTTTCTCCAATTTTATCAAGTATTTTGGGAGGACCATATCTAATTGGTTTCAACTTTTTACCTTCCCCTTGTAGTCTTTCTTTGCTCATGTACAACCAGGCTTGATCACCAACTTGAAAACTATGCTGAACTCAATGCTTTTCGTGTCGTGCCTTATACTTGGCTTGACTTCTTTCCAGTTGTTATTGTACTGCCTGGTGAATTTCCTGAATTTGTTCAATGAACTTGCTTGCTTTGTCCACATCATTGTGTCCATCAACTACTATGTCTTTACCAAAGACAAAATCCAAGGGAGACTTTGGTATAAAACTGAAACAAGTCTCAAAAGGAGATCTCTAAGTAGAAGAATGTTTTGCACAATAGTAAGCATGTTGCACATAACATAAATGCTCATCCCAGAGTTTGGGATGCTTGTTGCAATATCCTCAAAGCAACTGTATCACTATCCTGTTGACCACTTCTATTTGACCATCTATTTGTGGATGACATGTTGAGCTCTTCTTTAACCTTGTGTCCATTAATTCCCATAGACTTGACCAAAATTTCCCAACAAATTGAGAATCTCGATAAGATACAATAATAGTGGGGAACCCAAAATGAACCTATACATTTTAAAGAACAACTTTGCAGTTTGTTCAGCTGTGACCTATTTATTACATGGTATCAAAATACACATCTTACTGAACCTATCCACAACTACATACAAATAATCATGACCCTTTCTATGCTTTGGCAATCCCCCAACAAAATCCATGGAAACACTTTCCCAAGGACGAGAAGGAATTGGGAGTGGAGTATACAAGCCTAATTTTCTATTACTTGGCTTGCTTGTAGCACACATAGTACATCCTTTGATATATCTAGAAGTTGTCTCATGCATTTGTGGCCAATAACAGAACCTTTTGAATTGTGCAACTATCATACTTACACCAAAATGACCTGATATGAGAGAAGTATGTGCTTCTCCAATTTTGTTAACTCTTTCAATTTGTGGGATGCATAACTTTCCCAAATGATATAAGAGTTTGTCCTTTATATAATAATCCAATTATTCTACGTTCTTGCGATGACTTAAATTTGCATATACATCCTTAAAATTTGTGTCTTGAGCTTATTGTTCAATGTAACTTTCATGAATTACTGAATTATGTTTAAGTATAGTGGATGCATTTATGATTGGTCTTAATAACATGTTGCAACCTTATTATGTATGCCCTTCTTATATCTGATAACAAGATGAATTTTTTGTAGGAAACCCATCCACCTATAATGTCTTGATTGTTGCAATTTAGTTTGTGAGTGTAAATATTGAAGTGGTTGATCATCTGTGTGTATGGTTGTTTCTTTACCCATTATGTAATGTTTCCACTTTTTAACACTCTAAACTAATGCATACAATTCATAATCATACGTAGGATAGTTAACTATTGTTGACGTAAATGTCTCAGAATGAAATCATATAGGCTTTCTATGCTACATCAACACTGCCCCCATGGCATATTCACTTGCATGTGTCTCGATCTCAAATGGATGTGGAAGATCTAGTAGTGATAGTACTAGCGCTGTACTTATCCTTTCTTTCAAGGTGTTGAAGGCTTTCTGCTGTTTGCCTCCCCAGTGAAACACTTGTTTCACACTTGTCAAAGCACGTAAAGGAGCTGCAATCAATGAAAAGTTAGCAATAGGATTTCTCCAACCTTAGAGGGATCTATCTTCAATTCACCACCCCCTACAATATAACCCAAATAATTAAAAGATGTCCTGCCAACTTCACATTTTGACAGTTTCACATAGACATTTTCTCTTTTTAAAACATCTAAAATCTGCTTTACATGCTTATCATGTTTTTCCCATGTCCTACTAAAAACAAGAATATCATCTAAATAGACTATTACAAAATCATCAATAAATGGTCTAAATATATCATTCATGACTCGCCTAAAGATAGCAGGAGCATTAGTTGAGCCAAAAGGCATAACCAACCATTCATAATGTCCTTGCTTTGTTTTGAAAGCATTTTTCCATACACCCTATTCTGCAACTTTGATCTGATGGTAGTCGCTTTGCAAGTCTAATTTAGAGAAGCAAACTGCATCTTTTAATTTATGTAATAAATCATCAATACGAGGAAGAGGATAACGGATATTGATTGTGATTTTATTTAGTGCTCTAAAATCATGCACATTCTCCACGATGCACGCGTTGATGTGCATGGTCTTATAAACCCTTTATCAAGCAACTCCTGTACCTGCTTCTTTATCTCTGCATTCTCTAGAGCTGATAACCTGTACATTCCAATGTTAGTTAGTGGACCATCTTGCTGCAAATAAATATCATGTGCTATCTCCCACTTGGGTGGAAACCCCTAAGGCTCTTTGAATAGAATATCATAATTGGAAATAACTTTAAATATATCTTCCTTTTGTTTAGGATTACATCCTTGAAATGCATTGGATTTATCAAGATCCTTTGCTTTTCGAATCATTAGTAAAAATTGCTTACTTGAATTTACTATTCTTTTCGTGTGTCCTAAGTTTATGAGAGAGAATTTATCTTTAATTTTATGAGCCCTTACAATATACTCAATTCCATCCTTAGTGATTTGATACTTATTTTCAGCCCAATAGAAGATAGCTTTTCTATTGTACAAGTATGGACTTCCTAAAACAATCCCACATATGTCCAATGGGATTATATCTAACTCAACCTTGTCTACAAATGTTGACCCAATAGCAAAATGAAGTTTACATTATTTCGTAACTTGTAGCTTTGTTTTATCACACACCCAACCTAATGGATATGGCTTTTTATGAGGTTTTGTTTCTAGACCCAACATCTTTACAATTGTTTTAGAAATCAAATTAACTTCTGACCCACTATCAAAATAAAGTATCAATTTTAGTTTGCTTGGAAATGATTCTAATATGAAATAGCTCATTTCTTTCCCTCTTGTTACTTTCATTATCAACAAAATGTGAAGAATTACTTGTAGATGCTTTAGATTCTTTACCTTTTATACCTGTAGCTGAAACTGTTGTTTCTTCACCTGAGTCTGACCCCAAGTCCTTTCGAATAGCAAAATCATTCTTTCGCTCTTTACCCCCGAACTTCTTAGCCTTAAATTATGGATGCAAAGACTAGTAGTGTGCCTCATCATGTCCTTCCTTCTTACAATGAGTGCATGAAGGTTTATCCTTCTTTACAGTGTTTGTTTTCCTCTACTTCCATTTCAGTTTCTTCTTTCCTTTATTCCTCTTCTCAAAATATTTGGATGATTTCCCAACATCTAGGTTTACATTTTTACCTCTAGCCTCTAGATGAGTTGCTTTGACTGATACATGATTTAAGCTAGTGGGATTAAACATAAGTATAGTATGCTTCAAGTAACTATGAAGACCACCTATATATTTTAACAATGTCTCTGGTGAGTCCAATGATATGCCTAATGTTAAAGCTCTATTATGAAATTCTTGAGTATAAACCTGAACACTTTGACCCTTCAATTTATGTAGTGCTTTCCAACTCATCATTGCTTGTTGCATATAAGCCAAAGGATAAAATTGCTTTTTAATGGTAGAAACAAATCATTCCAAGTTGAAATGATTTTACCATGCTTTTGAAGATCTACTTGTGTCTGCCTCCCCACCACACTAGTACGGTTCCTCCAAGTCAAAGGCTAGCCAATTGGATCTTCTTCCTTTCTGAATCAAATTTCTGCACCCTACAATATACATCAATTTGCCTTATCCAATTATCAATCTTTTCCGCATTAAGTTCTCCATCATAAATTAGCAAATCAAATTTTACATCTAATTTTATCAAAGAGGTTTTCTTTTTCTTCTTCTTAGAAGAGCTAGTTTTATGAGAAGAAGATGATGATGATGACAATTATGGTGATGATGGAGGAGACAGTGGAGGCTACATTCCTCCCTTGCCCTTATCTTCCTTTTCTTCTTTCTCTGGACGGACAAAAATAAAAGGTTCCTCTGCTCCTTTGTTTGGTCTAGGTGATGAAGTGCTTTCTCCTCTACCCTTTTTAAACTCATGATACATCTCTTCCACCATGGCAAGTATCATCATGAAGATATCCAAGAACTGGGATTCTAAACCAAGTGGAGCTTCATCTACCATCCTTGTTTGTGAAAAGAACCTTCCAATCTCTGCATTCACCTCGACAATTTATCCTTCACCTCGTCCAAGCCTTAACCTAGTCAGCATTCAGATCTCCACACAAACTTGTCAAACCTTAAAAACCTTAAGCTCTAGTACCACTTGATCCGAAATTGAAAAAGGTATTATAGAATATGTGTGAAGTTTCCTATGTTACTTAGTGCAATGGATTGAAAAGATTGTGAATAATAGAGACACCTAAACAATTATAAAACACAACAAAAACATATCAACACAACCAAAATTGATAAAGGAGTTCACCAGACTTCCTGGCTATGTCTCCTAGTCCTAGCTTCTATTGATGACCTCTTTATTATGTCTTCTAATGATTGTTACAGGTATGAGCTCAAAAGTAGACTCTCAAACACAAAAATGGATCTCAACAGCATGTTTCGCTTGAATCTTCGAGTCGAAATGAGCATACACTCAACTGTACTAGTCATCTTGACCTCCAAACCCCCTGGAATAGTTCACAATACACTCCTATGTCAACTTTTCTATGTTATGGTTTTTATATAACACATACAATGCAAATTATACTAATCAAGGAATAATATGTTACATTAAAAATAGCGTATTAACCAAAGGACCGATGGGCGTGGGGTGGACCCCGACCATTTGACCTTTCCCTGATGCTGATCTCAAGAACAAAACCATCTGATGACTGTCGCATCCCGCTCATCAACTAATCTAGCAAACCTCCACCATTGATCTGTCATGTGGGATCTGACGGATGTCGCGCAGTTTCACGCTCCAACTAGCACGTTTGCTAATTCTTTGAAGGCATGTGAAAAAGTGGTTTTGAGGAGGCTACATGTCAAGTGCTAAGTGGAATCCCTTGCTCCCAGTCTAAAACCACTTCCTACCTTGAGGGTACACAATAAAATATTTACCACCCTTCTTTCAGAACTCAAATTGTTTACCTCCTTTTTCATAATTTTATCGCACCCATTTTCCAAGATAACATGCTTGCATGTTTCAATGCGATATGCCTCGATCTCCTTTGATCGGAGGATCTCCACACTTGTTTGTTGATCCCCATTACCTATGGTCTGAACCAATTACTGACTACCACATCATCTTCTATGCTTACATCATCAAGAACCTGTGACCCTTTCCCGGGTTGCCACCAGTCTTGCTGATGTAGGCATTGACTTTTGACATGAATCTTTGATTAGCTCTTATTTCCTTATCCGAACTCGGATTTGCATGCAGTTTCCACCATTGGCTTCATTTTAACAAGCTCTTCAACCTTATTCCTTAGAAACTTGCATTTGAAGACTTTTGATTTGGATGCTATGATGAATCCATTTTGGATCACAACTCAGCTAGGAACACACAATACACAGGACACACACATCTTCTGGCAGAGCAGTGCAATCAGATGTGGTAGTCACAACATACACTGTAAGATAACACATACAACACTCACAGATTAGTCCGAACGAGTGCAACAGTTGTTACCACAATGTTCATGTGAAAGGCATATCTGATGCTAGGCAGAGTAGTCAGCATGCACGGGACAACACTAACAACATATACAACACATTTACATTAATATATTATGAATTACAACAAATGAATCAGTTAATACGTAGAACACAGGTTAAAGCAACATGCATTACAAGTGTTAAAGAGCAGTCTTAAAGTAGATACAATACATGTGTGAAAACGTGTTGGCTCTTATTATGTAAATAAGTGTAAGTTCCAATCATACAATACATCCATGTAAACCTGCTAGCGCCAACAGGGGAACATTACAACCACATCCGCCTACTCCTCCAAAGAGATGAAAGAGCTCTGTGAAGTGGAGAAGCCAACGCACGTTACAATACTATCGAAGCTCTTTCCAAGATATTCTTATCATAAGCTTGGCTTACCAAAATCCCTAACAATGAGTTATGAGGGACTATTTATAGCAAAGGTTTGGGTGGCCCTTAACATTCCCCTTTGTGACATTGCAACTGCCCTCATGGCTTTTCACCTACTCTATGACTGCTACGTCCAACTAGTGACACTTGACTTACACTTGACATGACTCAACATTACAATGCACATGTAATCATGTGAGAAAAAATGGCTTGATCAAGCCATGCAAGACATCACTGACACTCGGTCCATTGTGATGAGACCAACTCTTTGACATGCTTATGATGGTGAAGGTGGTGAGCTGATGCCAAGCTTGGTCGTCCGTGGTGGTGTACATGCACCTCATGGTGACATCTTGCTTCCTTTGCAATCGATGGATTCATTCGACCCCTTCTTCCAACTCATCTGCTAATATGTGCATGGTCTTCTTGGGTGCAGCTGAACCTAAAACACAATGATGCATAGTGTCTATGCTAATATTCAAGTGTGTGCTACTGGTCATGTGCATCAACTTTCCGAAGTACATGTTTAGCTCCAGTTGGACATGCTTCTTGTCTTCGCCTTGGTGAGAGTGCTGAATGGGTTGGATTGCATGTGTGCACACAATGACATGCATGTTGTTGAATCCCTTGCATGAAATCAACAACATTGATCACCATGTCGACTTTGTGTTAGTTGTTGGGATGGATCTTTAACTTGTACAGGTGAAGTTTCATCGATGAGTGCACGTTGCGTCACTGCTATTCCTGATCTTGCTACAACTCATTCATATATTTGTGTAGCTTCATGTTCTTTCTTGAGATGCTACTTCAGCACATGAAAGTCCTTCTTTGTTTCATTCTCTATCTTCGCGCAACCTTCATGTCACATCGTCACCTCATAGGCTGAGTCTCCAAAGTTTCCTTCATTATCAGTCGATCTTCTTGATCTTGCAACTTTGTCCCACCTTTTTGTTGTCAACAATGTTCCTGTTACATTCATTGAGTTCTCTCCATTTGGTATGCTATCTTCAGCTGTTGTTCATGATGGTGATTGCCATGATGTTGTTGTTTTCATATATTGATGTCCTTGTCTACGAACAAATTGATATCTTCATGAGAAGGCAAGCTCATAGACATCTAATCAATTGCATTTCCAAGTGTGCTTTGGATGGTGTCTCAACTCTGCTCTCTTGGAAACCATTGTGCCTGCACTACTGAGAGGCATATGAACACCTACAATACCTGGAGACATGGAAACACTCATGGAAAGAAATATGTCAGTCAAAAACCAAAATGAACTTGAGAACTAACTGGAAACATAGTTGTATGACTCATCATGAAGGTCGTGCAATTTCGTCCGTGAGGTCAGGAGACCGACTGCCAAGAATGCACAAGGCATAGTCTGGGGCATTGGGAGACTGAGTGACTGGTGGAACTGTGTAATGCACAGTCCAGTCCCTTAGGAGTTCACAAATTAGGCCCGGGGAACAGCTACTAGGAAGAAATATGCATTTTTATAGAGGAAGGCAGAGCCTTACCTCTCAGGATTGTGCAAAGTTGTCTTGGTGAGGCAAAGTCTGAGCGAAGGCTGCCCAGACTCGCAAACGGGCAACTGAAAGTGAACGTCGGTGTGAATGCATGTTGATACTAAGCATAAACATAAGTGGGTGATCATGCATGCAAATTTTGAATGGTAGATTCAGAAAATGGAACAACGCGTATGTGGGTGAGGCGAGTTGTCAAAGTGACGACTGTTCACGAAAAATAGTTTCATGCATGCGACAATAGTGAGATGTTGATGAAAACTGAAATGGTTCTAGGACAAGCTAATATACATGTAAACAATAGTAAGCGTTCAAATAAATCAAGAAAATAATACTCATGCAAGAGAAAACGTAAAAAGTGATAGAAATGCAACACAAAGCATATGAAGTGGGGTTACCCCAAAACAGTTGAGCTGAATGTGCAGACTACTCCTAGATGTGATGTGGGATGTCAGAGTTGCAAGGTTGATGTCAGGAATGAGCTTTGCAACATCCAGTTGACGATTTTTGATAACATTGATATCGTGACATGCATGCCACAAATCTAGGGAAGCAACACTTGGTGGGAGGTTTCTTAAATGATCCTTGCATGTAACCTCCAACTGCCAAACATAGATCCCTAAAACAAGGGATGATGTTTCATGCTACCTTGGTAGAAGCAGCCCATGCATGCAAGTAATTTTTTCTTGGTCCGAAGGGGAACTGGTCAACTCAGCTACACATGCAAGAGAATTTTTGACTAGTGGATAAAAATGCACATTTCTCGCTGGGAGTTGGGCTAGCTTCCCAAGATATTTGCGCAAATTATGGGCTGAGCAACCTTGCCGGGGAAAATTTCACAATTCCTAATGGGAGTGTTGACTAGAAGGATTGCGTAACCTTGGAGCCCAGTAGGTTACCAGATAGGATTGCATAATTTCTGGAGGGAAGGTTGGTTTCCCTCTAGAAGTGTACAATTTTCTTGGGGAAGTTGCTTAGCCTATAGCTGGACCAAGTTTGGGTGAACAACTTATGAGGGGAATGGATCAAACTATGATTGACAGGCTAACTTTGTGCAAGAAAGATACTGAAGCTTGTGAACTTGACAAAGCATGGCAAGCTACTATGAAGGTTGGAAGGGAGCCTGCTCCAAAACAAAGCCAAGGGAAAATTTTGGAGGGTGGTTGTAACAACTACAACAATATCAAAAAGGCCTCCCTGTTGCGAAAGGTGATAAGTCATCGAACCCAATGAAACAATAAACTATACCATTAAAGAAGCATATTACATCTGTCTATATTGCAAGAATGTCAATAAGCTTCGCTTATATCATTCCAAATGGTTTCGATTGTGATAAAGCTATTCATTAAGGAAAAGTGTTTGAGGCAATCATAAAGCTTAAACAAAAGCTCCACTTAAATATAAACTCAAGGGCCCTCTACACCACGTCACTTATCGTAATTGCAATCACTAAAATCTTTTAGCAATATCTATTCTTCGTAATCCTGAAATCACCAATTGCAATATTGCGATAATGTGATTATCACAATCACACATCTCCTATAGTTAACACACCAATACAGTGATATCACAATCGCAAATCGGTGCGGAAATTAAAGAATGATTTTTTTGTTTACCATTCAAAGAATTTTTGCGATGCAATATATTTATGAATAATAAATAAACCACATGAAGGCATGATTCCAGTTAATTAATCGGTTCTAACGGTATTAATGGTTTCAAGGCCCAAGGAGATTTGGTGACCTGTTCAAATTTATTTGCACTGAAACTTCCCTTTCCATCATTTCAAAAGATATATGTGTTTGCATGATTTTACGTTTAACTCATATTTTCTCTTCATTTTCTCTGTATTCTCTGCATTTTAGGATTTATCCCGAGAAAGAATTGTGCAGCAAAATGACTAATTCTAGGAAAGGAAAGAAGTCTGGTGAAGCCAATCAATCCTATACGTCTGATGTAATAGAAATGTCTCCATTATTATAAGATACAACATGTATTATTGATAGTCGTACTTCCTCATTGGAAACTATGTACAATCTACTGGAAAATGAGGGTCGAAGAATAATTCAAAGCAAAGCAATATCAGATGCTACCACTTCTTCTGAAGCTTCTTACTTTGAAGCTGCAAGTTCTTTCCTGAACATAATTTCTGCTAGAAAATAGATTTTACCATATACCTATATGATAAAATGGATAATAGACAACATTAACATTTTAGACCATTAATTCCAAACTTCAAGACAAGAGGTTATGGGTTCCTTAACATGAGAAGAGATGAAGAGAATGTATCATATACCAGACCCACAGAAGGTATATGATAAAGCCTTCCTTGAGCATTTCACAAAAGAGAATGAGGAACCATTAGACCCAATTCAGTAATGGAGTTCCAATTCAAATAAGTTCAAACAAGAGAAATTAGGTATGTATCCTATATCAACTCTTACTGCTCCCTACTCTTATGTCGTAGCTATGATGTGTAGATTATTTGGGCATGCCGATACAACTAAGATTTCTATTGAGTGGGTTCCCCTAATAGATGCAACAATGAACTATTTTATAATGGATTGGGGTACCATTTTGTCTAACAACCTTGTCTTGCAAATTTGAGAATATAGGCAAAAGCGATTTGTCACCGCTAGAACAATCCCACCATTTTTTATGAGTGCCTACATTATGGATGCAATTTGTTTCACCACTAGTTTCCCAACTATTCGGTGGAATGGACTATTCAAGTCCCTACCCCCATTCACATACATCACAAAATTATGTGGGAATATAATTACCAAACCCATTTCTACAAAATATGCCAGGCGATTATGCTACCTATCCACCAAGTTGTTTTTAACAAAAGGGCCCCTAGGTTATCTGAAGAGGCCAAAATTGATATTTTACCAGTAAGTAGATGGTCCAGAGAAGAATTTTTTACTTATGTCTGCGATTTTGGAAGCATAGAACCCCTTCATGTTCTCCCTTGGTATGTACCTGATAAGCTTATTTCTAGGGAGATTGCTTACCAGACTATAGGGGATGGGATAACCAAAACCTTGAAAGAATCCAAAAAATCCATTTGCCCTTCTTTTCCCCTCCAATGTGATGTCTATGCATTGCACAATTTCAAACATGTTGCACTTGAAATCAAACACATTTTATGTTTGAATATCGCTACCATTCCTGATAGGCAATATGACCCCAATAAGGTCGCACACAACTTCACTGTGTCAATTAAAATAAAGAAATTTAGCCATGAGGAAGATGATTTTGATGATTTGTTTGAGTCAGTCGATCTATTTTCAAAAGTCCAACATCTAGCTACTCTAAGATTCAATGCACTATATTGGGCCCATTTCCACCAGTACAGGTGGAAAAGGTTATTAAAGGTCCCTTTGGACCTATTAGAAATATCTAAGCCAAATAATAAAAAAGAATAGAGCTCAAGCCAAAGCTCGTAAAATGTCTCAGAACATGATTCTAAGCATGGTTCATAAAAGGTCCTAGAACACAGTTCTGAGCATAATTTAGAAGAGAAAATAGAGAAGGGTTTTGAATATACTTTAGAGCAGAGATCGGCCCAAAGTTTAGAACAAGGCTCACAACATGACGCAAAGCATGATTCATAGAAAAGTCCACATAAGAGCCTAGAAAAGAGTCCTGAAAAGGATACTGAGAAGGAACCTGAAAAGCCCTCAATAGAGAGAAGTGGAAGATGATTCCACTAAAGTGTACATATAGGAGACCCCCTTGAAAAACCACCTAAATGAGGCATGGAAATAGTTTGATCGATAACTCAAAGGAGAACAAGGGGAGAAAAATGTTGAAATAGAAAAAAATACTCAAGACACCCCAGAATACTTAACAGTGCTCACTCACTGATAGAGTGATCAGGTGCTTAGAATTATACTCAAAATCAAAGTCTCAAAACCTTCTTAACCTCAGCTTCTTATTGAAGATCTCATCATTCTGAATCCAATGGTGTGAACGCCACTCAACTCTATGTTCGTATGCAGAAGTTAGAGCAATTCAAAGTTCAAGTTTGACTTGTCTACATGGTAGGATTGGGATGATGTTGCAAGGTATTCAGCGAATGAGGAGGCACCAACTAGAATCCCACCATTGGCCCTCACATATCGCATATCGTAGTGGTAAGTGGTTTAGGTTAAATAATCAACCCCAATGCAAACATGTTGCGATGTCATCTAATCGCAATTGCAACTCACAAATGGACTTGTATTATGAAAATCAACCCCCAATGGGTTGGGTTATGATGCGATATTGCAATCACATATTGTAGGAGAACACAAGTCCCGCTAAAGACTTCCGTTGGTTCTTCTCTAGTTGTTATAATACCTCAGACACAGGATTTATATGTAATAGTTTAAGTTCCCATCGGGTCTACCAATATGGCAATCACAACATTTTGTTATGTTAAAAAGACATTTCACCTGGAAACACTCGTTGATTACAATTTGAGATATGGTCAACAGGTTATGCACCATGACGTGATGAATTTTTCACTTCGTCAGTAGATTTTGGAGTGGAAATGTGGTTTTTGGTCGAATTTGGAGCATTTTGTGGAACGAATAGTGGAAGAACTGGGAGAAGTCATAAGTTTTGTAGTTCTTATCCAAATTGGATGTAAAAAGATTCAATTATAATAGTTTTGATGACATTGAGCTCGTTGCAACATGTTGTAGAGGCATTTGAGCATTGTAAATACACTTTTTTTTTTAATGTGAGCCTAATGGAGAGTGCCAAACCATTGGAAGCTGGACGAAGGAGACGTAGCCCAGGAGGGGTGAAATCCTTTATCATGTGCTTGATATTTGTTGTATTTTCATGTTCTTTGTTGATATTCTATTGTTGTTCAACATATGTTTTATGTTAAATTGTTTCTAACATTTACACAAGAAACTGTCATGGGAATTAGTTAATTAAGAAAAAAATATTGAATCCGTAAGCACTTGATAAGAAAATGATAAGTATCTTGTGTTCTATTCTGAATGGGGAATTAGCACATAATTACTACTATGCTCCCTTTTAGATCAAGTTGGTATCAGAGCACTAGTTTTTCTTACTACATTTTCTTTGCGAAAGAAGGATTTAATTATTTGCAAGTTTATGTCATGCTTACAAGATTAACGCTAAAAAGAGGTGAAGGAAAGCTAGTTGAAAACCCTGAAATTGGGTCAAGCGGAAGAAGAGCAAGGTTGCCAAATTCTTCTACACAAGTACATTCTCAAGTTGCAGAAGTTTTATTTGAGTCTCCAGAGGTCATGTCTCATGAAGGAGAACCTATAATGACAAAAGATGAGAAGACCTTCAGAAAGGCTTTCTTTGATATGACATTGATGGTGAAGATCCTCTATGAAGAGAGGAACAAACGATTGCAAGGAGAAAGCTCCAAGCCTCCCAAAGGAGAAGGTTATTTAGGAGGAGGTAATGGGAATAAAGACAAACCTCCACCATCTCCACCATATTATTCATTTTCTTCTTCGAAAGCATATTGACAATCTTCCACTAATACCACCACTACTCATACTCATCATCATTCTTCAAAAGGGATCGGTAAATCACCTTTTCTAAGGCTTGATGATAAATTTGAGTTGCCTATGTACAATGGTGAAGTGAATGTAGAGAAGCTGGATAACTGAATTCGTTAGTTGGAGGTGTATTGTAGAATTCATCAACTTCAGGAGGATGATATCAGAATTCAATTGGCTTCATTGATAATGGAGGCTGCAACACTCATTTGGTGGGAAGAAAGGACTCAAGACGAGATCAAAAAACATGGTAATATCTCCATTAGTTGGTTTAATTTTATTTCCACTATAAAAAGACAATTCTACCATTTAGCCCATATGCAAAAAGATATCATGAATTGGCAAAATTTTAGACAGTTAAAAGAGCAAAATGTGCAAGAGTATAATCAAGGGTTTAAGAGAAGAGATCTTATGCTAGGAGTAGACTTATAGTCACAAGATACCTTGCTAAAATACATAGGAGGGCTGCATAGCTATCTTTGACATACCATTCTTATGTTTAGTCCCACGAATCTTGATGAGGTCTATGTTCAAGCTACCCACCTCGAAGCAAGAGGGAAAAATGTACAAGAAGAAGGTAAGAAGAAGCCATTTTAGAGTGGTGAAAAAGGGAACAAATTTAAAGGAAAGCATAAGAAAAATGTTTATGTTAGGAAAGAAGGGGAGAAACCCATGTGCAAGAATTGTTCCAAAGAGGTACATGATGAAGCAGATTGCTGGAAGCTTCATCCTTAATTAAGACCAAAGAAATTTAACAACAAAGGGAAACAAAAGACACATGATGATGCACAACAAGACTTGGGTTCTGACTCGAGTGATGAAATGAAGATTGTAGCCTCGTCACTAAAGGGAAATCCTTGGAAAATGCAAGAAAAGAGGAAGTCGTGGCAAGAACCAATGCAAAAAATAACTCCAATAATGCTTCAAATGAGGAAAACAGAATTGATTTGTTCCATATAAGAGTTATTTCCAAACAACCAAGATTGATACGTTGCTTGATAGTGGATCTTAGGAAAAATTATTTTTTACAGACTTGGTCAAGAAGTTGAATATAGAAACCATGCCTCATCATAAACTATATCTGTTGGGTTGAATAACCAAGGATGCAAATATTTAAGTCACAAGGAAATGCATTTTTAGGTTTGCAATTACTGCCAATTTCATTGATGAAATCGAATTAGATGTAGTGTCGCTGGATATTTCTGAAATTGTGTTGGGAAGCTCTTATTTATAGGAAAGGAAGGTCATTTTCCACAGATTTGAGAACAAATATCATTTTTTCAAATATGGAGTGGATTATATTGTGAGATCCCATCAGAGAAAGCTTAATTCGTCATTGGAAAGTGAAAGGAAAATGAAGCGGATGGTCAATTCCATCAAGCATCTCGTGTTCCTTATGATCCAATAGAAGAATGAAACGGAGCATGAATCCTTTGCAGGCTATGACATGAAGTTGAAAGATGAATTGGTTGATGTTAGGGAAAATTTTAAGGATAGAAATTTATCTTAAATATTAGAAACCTTGGTGAATCCAACTAGTCCATAATATGAAATCTATAAAATGTTTGGAGATATTTTTGTAAAAATATTCAAATTTATGATATTTTTAAATAGTATATATATAATTTTTTGGCGATTTTCAGGGTAGAATAATTTCATTTTATAAAATTTAGGTGAATCATTTTTACAAAAAAATGGAAATTAGAGAATCTTTTTTTTGGAAAAATTATAGAAAATTGGCCCATGGGCGAATATTAGCCCATAAAATTTTCCTTAGTTGATGTGGTCAATCAATATGGAAATATGTTTCAAGAACCAAAGGGATTGCCACCAGAAAGGGGAATTTAACATGAAATTTAGCTACAGCAAGACTGTCCACTCCCAAACATTGGTATGTATCGAATGTCAATTATGGAATGCTTAGAAATTAAGAAAGAAGTCCAGGAATTCTTAGATAAAGGTGTAATTCATCCTTCTACTTTTCCATGTGTTTCACCAATTGTTTTGGTACCCAAGAAAGATGGAACCTAGTGAATTTGTGTAGATTATCGAGCTTTGAATAAAATTACCATAAAGAATCGATACCCACTACTTAGAATACATAATTTGCTAGATCAGTTGAAGAATACAAAATATTTCACTAAATTAGACTTGTGAAGTGGATATCATCAAGTTAGAATAGCCGAGGAGGATACTTGGAAGACTGCTTTTAAAATAAAACAGAGATTGTTTGAGTGGCTGGTTATACCTTTCATTATTTGCTATGCTCCCACTACATTCATGAGAGTTATGAATGATGTTTTAAGATCCTTTCTTGATGAGTTTGTAATTGTCTATTCAGATGATATTTTGATATTCAGAAAATAATGAGAAGAGCATGTCAAGCATGTGAAGAAAGTTTTGGATGTCATGAGAAAATAACAGTTATTTATGAAGATGTCTAAATGTGAATTCAAGAAAACTTTCTTAGTGTATTTGGGCCACATAGTTGGAGGAGGTGAGCTAAATATTGACCCCTCTAAAGTTTTGGTCATTCTAAATTGGCCAATACCCAAATCAATCACAAAAGTAAGGAGTTTGTTGGGAGAAGCTCAGTACTAGAGAAAGTTCATTGCTATTTTTTCTTCCATAGCAGCTCCACTACATGCTTTGACCAACATGAAGGTTGTCTTCCAGGGGGAGGCAAACAACAAAATAATTTGATGCTTTAAAACAAAATATCAGTTCAGCCCCATTTTTAGCATTGTTAGACTTGAAACAACCATTTGAAATACAAACATATGCAAGTGAGTACACAATGGGTTCAGTTATATTACAACATGGTCAGCCCATTTCATTTCATTCTAAAATTTTTAATGGTGTTGTTATTAATTATCCTACATATGATAAATAGATTTATGCATTGGTGCAAAGTGTGAAGAAATGCAAGCATTACTTGATGGGAAAAGAAAACATTATTCACACTAATCATCAACCTTTTCAATATCTACAATCTCAAAAAAAATTGAAGCAATCAAGGCACTTTCATTGGATGGGATTCTTACAGCAATTCCACTTGGTAATGAGGTACAAGAAAGGTATTTATAACATAGTTGTTGATATGCTTTCTATACTGATTGTTGATGCAAGCATTTTACTAAAGAATCATTATGTTTTGCTTGAAATTTATGTTGAGAAATATGCACATGATGCTAAGTTTCAAGAGCTATACTTAAACTTGAGTCAAGGCCACCATGTTGAGGAATTAGACTACCATGTTCACGATAATCTATTGTATCATTTGGGAAAAGTTTGTGTTCCATAGGGAGAGAGAGTAAATGTCTCCAGGGAAGTGCACACTTTTCTTATTGCTGGACATTTTGGTGTAAGTAAAACAGTGGAAAATCTTTAGAGGTATTTTAATTGGCCTTGTATGTTTTAAAGTGTGTCATGTTTTGTCAGAGGTTCATGTGTGCAATTAGTAAACCTAGTTATAGGAGGCTAGGATTGTACACACCACTTCAAGTACCTTCACATCCATGGAAAAGTGTTTCTATGGATTTTGTAGGGGGTCTTCCTTTATCAAGGAAATGTCATGATTATTTGTATGTAGTTGTGGATAGGTTCAGCGAGATGTGCATATTAATGCCTTGTAAAAATAAAATTACAACTGAGCAAATAAGTCAACTTTTCTTTCAAAATGTATGAATTCATTTTGGATTACCTACTTCTATTATAAGTGATTGTGATTCCCGATTTGTTGGGCATTTTTGGTTAAATTTATGGAACTTGATGGACACCGAGTTGAAGAAAAGGAAAGCCTTCCATCTGCAAATAGATGGTCAAACTGAAGTGGTTAACAAGATAGTTATTCATTTTCTAGGAGGATATTGCAGCAGACATCCTAAGTTGTGGGATGAACAATTGTATTATATTCATCATGCTTACAACCAAGAAAAACACTCTTCTACTCTAATTGTGCCTTTTGAGGAATGTCTTGGCTATTTTCCTAAATCACTTTTGGATTTCATCTTTGAGAAATATGTATTTGTAGATGGACATAGTGACATAGACAGAGCTAAGAAATTCATTGAGCAAATTAAGTTGATTCACCAAATAGCTCAAGAAAAAATAGAAAAGAGTCAAGGAAACTATAAGGCAAGACATGATAAGAATCATGTGGATCATCACTTTCAAGTAGGCGACGAATTTTTTCTTCACATTAGTAAGGAAAGGCTTCAAGGTGAAGGTAAAAATCGGAAACAAATCCGTTATGGTCCATTTAAAATTCTGGAAAAGATTGGTAATAATGATTTCAAGCTTGATTACCCTTCATATATGAAAATTTATTCCATTGTTAATGTTAAAAATTTTAGATTATATGGGCTTCCTTTGATTGAAGATCAAGCAGATAATGTTCAAATTCCATCTATTGAAGACTTTTCTCCAGAAATTCTTGATGTTCTTCAACGAGACACTATACTTGACAGAAGGAAAAGGACAACAAAAACAGGAAGTATTGATTCTCTTCAGGTGGGTCTTAGAGGAAAACATCCATCAAAGGCCAAATGGATTAAAGTGGGGAAGGTTGGGGAATAGTACCCTCATCTATTCAATAACGAAATATAAATCTTTTGGGGTCCAAAGGCTTCCACTGGGGAGGAGTGACCAAGTGCTCGGAATCATGTTAAAAACTCAAATTGCTAGAATCTTATCAAACTTAGCTTCAGATTGAATATCTCATTATTCTGAATACAACAGTTTAAACGACACTCAAATTTGAGTTCATATGTAGAAGTTTGAGAAAGTCAAAGTTCAAGTTTGACTTGTCTACATGGCATGATTGGGATTATGTGGCAAGGTCTTAGCGAATGAGGAGGTGCCAAGTAGCACCCCTCCATTGGACCTCACATATCGCATATTTCAGCAATAAGTGGTTCGGGTTAAATAATCGGCCCTAGCACAGACAGGTTGTGATGCGATCTAATCACAATCGCTGTCAGGTAGTGGACAGAGGAGCAGAAGGCAGGCAGTGGACAGAGGAGTTACAAGGAAAGGTTAAAAAAGGAACCTGGGACCTGTGCTCTGATACCATGTCAGGCCAGGAGTAACTCTAGAAAAACTGATTCATTTATTCCATTAAGTAGCTATCTATTATATACACAAATGTGATTGTTCAATTCATCTTCTTGATGATTGTTCACATTCAATTCTCCCAATCACTGAGGATTAGGTGTCAACAATCGCAAATCGCAGATGGACTTGTATTATGGAAATCGGCCCCCGACAAGTCGGGTTGCAACGCAATATTGCAATTGTGTAACATAGGAAAACACGAGTCCCACTAAATACTACCATTGGTTCTTCACCAATTGCGATAAGACCTTGAACGCGAGATTTTATATGTAATAGTTTAAGTTCCCGTCGAGTCTGTTGATATTGCAATCACAATGTTTTGTTGTGTTAATAAGACCCTACACCCGCAAACACTCAGTGATTGTGATTTGCAATATGACCAACAAGTTATGGCCCATGATGTGGTGAATTGATCGCTTCTTCAGCAGAGTTTGGAGTGGAAATGTGGTTTTTGGTCAGATTTGGAGCATTTTGTGGAATGAATAGTGGAAGAATAGGGAGAAGTCATAACTTCTATAGTTATTATCCAAATTGGATGAAAAAGGAGTCAATTATAGAAGTTTTGGTGATGTTGAACTCATTGAGACAGGTTTCAGTGGCATCTAAGCATTGTAAGCACACGTTTTTTTGTAATTTCCCAAGCCATTAGAAACTAGAGCAAGGAGACGTAACCTAGGAGGGGTGAACTCCTTTATCATGTGCTTGATGTGTCTTGTACTTTGATGTTCTTTATCGATATTTTGATGTTGTTCAACATATGTTTTATGCTAAATTGTTTCTAACATTTACATAAGAAACTCTCATGGGAATGAGTTAATTAAGCAAAAAATATTGAATCCTTGAGCACTTGATAAGAAAGTGATAAGTATCTTGGTTTTTATTCTGAATGGGGAATTAGCACAACATTACTAATACGATAGATTTCAGATCATAGAGGTACTAACAAAGTTGTTTCCACAGAAGAGATTGAAATCATCGAGACCTTCCCATCAACAAAAATTGTTCCTAAAGTAGAGTAAATTCCTCCTCTTGATATCTTTTACAGTCCAAAACATGGGGCTGTGGTAAAATGATAGAGGAAGAAAATGAAAATAGAACATTCCTTGACGATAATTCCTAACAATGAGTGAATGGATGTCATTTGGAAGGATACCCCTACGAATCCTTCAGATAATTTGAACAAGCTATCATAGTTTGGGTGCTTATGCATCTTCCACTATTGATAAGGCAGTGGAATTCAAACAACTAGTAAGGGAGAAAGATGAGAGGATACAACAATTGGAGCAACAGCTGGACGAAGGAAAGCAGAATGTAGACAATAAAATGAAATAAAAAATGGAACAACTACAATAGATCTTTGATCAGTTAAAGCTCCAGTATCAAGCGTAGACAAATGGCAAAGATTCTCAAATACAACAGCTGCAATTTTCTGTGGAACAAGTGAAAGATAATCCTAAAATTTAGGATTTTTTAAAGAAGCACTGGAACTCAATTCCTTGTTGTCAATGCAACAGGCAACATTTTGTCAGAGGTTATCGGTCATCAATTTGATGTGCAAGGAAAGTGATTCACTAATGAATCGAGTATCCAATATGAGGGTCACTTTTAGTGAGATTGATGAGAATATTTCAGGATATATTACATGGCAAGATAATCTAGAAGGAAGGGCAACAGATCTCCCCAGGATAGAAAAATATCACAAATATATCCTCTTCACTGATTCGGATAATCATCTAAAACAGGTAGAAAGGGTAGTCTTAAGAGCAACTGATGTTGCAAGCAACATCATTGAGACCATCAATGACAATATAAATAATGCCAATCTGATACAGGAATGCCCACCTGAGAGTCCCCTAATATTAGATCCCTAGAATAAAAATGGAAATAAACTTCCACATCAAAAGAAGAAGTGATTAAATAGATTACAAAACTAGATTGGGAAGTGTATTGGAGGTATCTGGTAAAGCCACACAGTCAGTGGCTAGTACTAAGCCTCCTAGCGACTCAGACATGCACATGCTGCCTTCCCTTTCAGATGCAGTGTATACCAGCCAAATGCATACAAGGTTGAAACAACCTCTTAAACTCAAGCCTATGATGGATATATATGAGCTTAGACAACAAATGAAAGGGTAGAGACCGTTGCATGTTGAAACTATTCATTTCAATAATTTTTCTTTTATGTAATTTTGTCACTTATTTTAAGGAGAGTTGTTTAAACCTCCTTGAAACTTCATGCAATGCCTATTTTTGTACTTTTATTTTATTATATAAACCCTTTCATGTATTTTCAGAAAGGATTTGGAATTTGATGAAGAAACTCTTTACAAGCTTGCACTTTTGTACTTTAAAGTTTCTCTTGGTAGAATCCTTTATTCACAGCCCTGAAAGTTTTTGATGAAGGTTTACAGAAGCTTGCACTTTTGTTTTTCTGAAAATCATCTTAATAAGAAACACTGGACTGAAGCTACTTACTTTATGAGCACACTAATATGCATTGGGTACTTCTAACTTTTTGTATTTATTTGTTCATGAATTAACAACCATTTTCATTATATTGTTTATTATATGTATCATTTTCCATACAATGTTGTATCCATTCACATTTGAACATACTAGGAATGTCATTTTCTAATAGATTGATGAGCAAGTGTTTAAATGATATTTTATGCGATATATGTTTATAAATTATTTTGATTAACTATTTAATCAAATAATTATCTCAAAGGATTTTTCATTTCTATTAGTATTTGGTTAATTTTCATTATCATTTACTAAAGATCATCATTGTAGATCGTGCAAGTATAAGTAAATTCCCTGGTAATATATAGATAGGTTATATGTGTGTGTGTGTGTGTGTGTGTGTGTGAGAGAGTTTAAGTTAAAAACCACCGCATATATCACTTAATTTCGGTAATCAACCACTCTATCAATCCTATCACATTTTGATTGGAAAACTAGTCCCATTTTATCCAGTCGGAGACACTAATCCAAATAGAGAGGGGACGGTATTCAAGTCCCTGATCAGGTGGTTTCCATGTTGTTGCAACAATTTTTGAGGCTTCAACATTTTGGTGCTAGAAGGAGGGCCAAGACTATGAATGGAAAAGATAACTCAATCTAAATTAAGAAGCCATTCCAAGAGCCACTCCCTCTCAAGACCACCTCTAACTTCTTGATCCTTAGGCTAAAACTCCTAATTTTAAATCAGAAGTTGAACAGACATGCCCGAAATCTCCTAGTACATTTCTTAAAGTAACTTTTTTGTATTATAATTTTCAATCACTGAATGTTCATAATTTAATAAAGAAATTAGAGTAAATCTATATTTCAACAGAAAAGCATGTGCCATCTAAAGCATATGAAGGAAGGATCACTTCTGTTTTACATCCCACTCGAATTCTAACCTGTTTTCAAAGTGAGAAGTTTGGGTGTCCTCCATTTGAATTTTCTCTTCCCTCTTTTTGAAAGAAAACTAAGAAATCTGAGTCACAAACATCAACTAGTGAGGTTTTATCAAATTCCCCACCGCAAACACCTTCATTCCTTCCATTCATTCCCATTTCTTCTTCTTAAAGCACTGGTGCTATTTCATCAAACGCTAGAACTCAACCTACCTCTTCTTCCACTAAAACACCCTCAATATCCACTTCTACTCAAACTCCAATGATGGCAGGACAACAACCACCACCACAAGTCAGACCATGGGAAAATCCTGGTGTTGTACAAATGGCACCTCCCCTTCATGACCTACCTAAGCATCACGAAAGATGGATGCCAAAATTTAATCGTGAGGATAGATTACTTGCAGAGGAACATCTCCATAATTATATGTTAGCTATAATTATTAATGGAGTAGTTGAAGAATATTAGGTAGTAAGATTATTTCCCTACACTCTCCAAGGATCAATAGGCTCATGGAATTTTTCATTACCACCAGGATCTATTACTAATTGGGAAATGTTTGAAGAGAAATTTCTAGCCAAATTTGGCGATGATCATACGATCACATCTCTTATCAATGATCTTTCTTATTTCAAAGCTAAATCAGGTGAAAAGATGAAAGACTTCAATTCCAGATTCAATAAAATGCTAAAAGAAAAAATCCCAGCCAGATCAAGCCCTAGTGTTGATGTCTAATTCGAGTGGTATGTTTCTTCTCTTCCTTCTAGTATAACATTTTCTGTAGATAGAGATAATAACGCTACTTTCGTAGAAAACATGAAAGAAGCCCTATTTATAGAAAAGAGAATAGTTGCATTAAGAAAGAGAAAAAACGAGGAAGATAGAGAAATGAAAAAGGTTAAATTTAAGGATGACCCAAAGAAGAAAGCCCCTAAAGATCCTTTTGATCTTGAAGGTCTTCAAAAATTCCTAAAACCATGTCAAATGAAATGGTAGAGATCAAGAAACAAGTACTTGAATTCTTGTCTAAAACAACATTTCAAATCCTTCAAGAGGAATCACACTTCTAATTCTCAACTACCAGATACAATATCTAATCTTGAATCTAAATTAGAAGAAGAGGAAGAATAAACTACATTAACTAATGAAGAGACTAGAGATGAAGAATTGGTTGAAGTACATTGAATGTGGGAATTCATCCTCCCTATTTCAGATAATGGAGAAGGGAAAGAAGCACTACCTGTTAGCACTAAGAGTAAGGGCCCTGCTGACTTAACACAATCAAATCAAAAGAAAAAGCCCTCAACCTATGCTACCAAAGGAGAATGTGGCCAGTAAAAGGTCTTCTCTCAAAACTCCTCAACCAACTCCATCCTCATCTAATCCTCCATCTTAATCTAAAATCTTGATAGTTACTGATACCATGCAATATAGCATAGTGGAGGTCATTAAAAAAAACATAGCCAATATTTCTCTTCATGAACTCAGTAAGCTTAAACATCAATATAAATTATTGCTAAAAGAATTAAACGCAATTCCTACTTCTCCTCTTCATGTTGTCATGATATCCCAAGATGCGAGAGGAATGGTTAAAGCCCCTAATGATTCATCAAATAAGGTTGATCCTACTGATGTTATCTTAATTGGTGATAGATCCAATTCAAATACTCCCCCTTTCCTCTTGACTGATGAAATCTTCAATAAAAATCAGTACAATTTCTTAATAGACTCAGGCGCCTCTTCAAACATAATGCCGAGAATAGTCTGTACTAAATTAAGTGTTTCACCCCAAAACTCTATTGTTCACATTGTGCAACTTGACAGAACAACAGTTGAAGTTTTAGGAGAAACTAATTTAGTCACTATTAGACTCTCTTCTAACCCGAAAGGTTTTCACGTAATTGGCATACTAGTTGTTGATATAACCGATTTTAATTTTGAGCAGAGATTGGTATGAAAATCTCCATGTCTATTTTGCAATAGATTTGTCTTGCATGTATCTCTCTTACAATGGAAATCGAAATCAAATTAGAATTGAATGAGAAAGTCATTTGAAGCACGCAACGACTGATTTTGAAGGTGAGAATGAGCCAGTAGCTTTCAACAATAATATCATTGGAAATTACTCCGCTGAGTCATTTTTAGGAAATTTCAATGCACATAAGTCTCCTTTTTTGGACGCCTTTGTTACTTCCAAAGTTGAGAGCTTTTATCAAACAAATTCTTCCATATGTATAAATCTTGTAGATAAACCATTAGCTAAAACTTTGTTTTAGACATTATATTTTGATTGATCTAAATCCAATGATGGTGTGGGAGATGGCTGTATATTAATCAGTCTAGAAGGAGAAAAAAACATGTTAGCATGTAGGTTAGAGTTTGAATGAACAAATAAAACTGTTGAATATGAGGCACTGATTCAAGGTTTGTATAAAGCAATATGCCTTGATATCAAATATCTTCAAGTTTTTGGAGATTTAGAAATTGTTATTAAGTAAGAAACACCATACATTGTATTTTTAGACATTTAAAACAATACCAATCATTAGTCCACGATATTAATTCACATTTTTTATCTTTCAACATCTCCCTTATACCTAGACTTCAAAATGCAAGTGTTGACCTTTTGGCTAACATAACATCCAAGCTTATACCATCAGAGGATTACAGTCCAGATAGTAGAATTAATTTTTCGACCATCCATTCGCGATAATGTCACCAATTGGTGAGTTTTTAATGATGATGAGGATACCATAAACTTTTTAACATCACAAGGGTCACATGATGATTAGATAATAGATGAAAATGAGCATGATAATCAGCTGAAACATAATTCTAATGAGAATCCCATACCTAAATTTGTGGTAAAATTGGAGGATATTTATGATCTTAAGTATAGATTCAAAAAGGTTACTAATTATAAAATCCAAAGTTTAACCTTAAGTTTTGAACTAGTAAACCTTGGAACTGATGTCAAACCTCAAAACTACAATATAGGACTTGGTCTCTCTCCTAATGAGGGATCAACCTTTATCCCTTTGTTAAAAAAATGAAAAGGAATCTTTGCTTGGAACTATGATGATCTTAAAATATATGATACCTCTATCATACATCACACCACTCCCATGATATCCAATGAAGAACCTGTACAACAAAAATTAAGTAAAATTCCTCCTAATTTAGAAAGTCAAATCAAATCAAGGCTAAATAAACTCCTTAAAGCCAAGATTATATTTCGTGTTAGGCATTTAAAATGGGTTTCTAACTTAGTGCATGTCAGGAAGAAGAATGGTGACATTCACATATATATAGACTTTAAAAATCTCAACAAAGCTTCTCAGAAGGACAATTTCCCATTACCGACCGTGGAACAAATACTGTAATCAGTAGCTGGTTCAAAACTAATGTCTTTTCTTGATGGATTTTCAGGATATAGCCATATCCTTGTTCATCTAGATAACAGATTAAAGACTACATTTAAGACTAAATGGGGAACCTATGCCTACCAAAAAATTCCTTTTGGTTTAATTAACACAGTGAAAAATTCCCAAATAGCAATGAATATAGCCTTTAAGGGTATGATAAACAAAACTGTTTTCATCTACTTGGATGATATCATTGTTTATTCCATGAACAAAAACAACCATTTACATGACTTAAAGCAAAACTTTGAACATTGTAAGAAATATGGAGTCTCATTAAATAAAAAAGAGTCTGATTTTTCTATAAGTGAAGGTAAACTTGTAGGGTTTATTGTATCCAAAAAAGGCATTTGTATTGATCGAGACAAAATTTCTGAAATTTCTCTACCCCAAAATAAAAAATCTATGCAATTTTTCTAGGTTAGATAAATTTTGTTAAAAGCTGTGTCCCTGACTTTTCCCAAATTGTTTTATCATTACAAACCATGATTAAGAAGAATTCAATATTTAAGTAGGGACATAATGAAATATAAGCTTTTGATTTAATCAAACAAGCTATTATCAATGCACCTTCTTTAATGATTCCAAATTTTTATAATCATTTCATTTTGCATACATTCGCTTCTGAAACATCTTATGACGTTGTTTTAACATGACTTAATGATCAACAAGTCGAAGCACCCATCTCTTTCTTCAGTTCTAATTTTGAAGGTGTTGAACTAAATTATTTAGAGGTGGAAAAACAAGCTTTTGTTGTTTCTAATGTATAAAGCACTTCAAGCCTTTTCTCCTCAAAACCCATACTAAAATAATAGTCCCATTCTCAAGAGTGAGACAATTACTTATGCAAATGGAAGTTTGAGAGAAAAAGGAAAAATTGCATAACGACTCTGCAATAATATGATATTGACATTAGACCAGCCAAAATTGTCAAAGGACAAAGCTTTTGTAGATTGCTTACAGGAGCTTCCAACCTACTAGTAGATGAGGACTCGGGTAACATTGTACATATATCAAAGCTAAGACTAAGTGATTTACAGTGCCAATATGCTGACCTTATTTTCTATTTGAAAAATGGATACGCTCCTCATGAACTCAATCATAAAGTGGAAATGGCTTTAAGATTGAAAGAAAATCAATATGAAATCATTGATGATGTGTTATTTAGAATAAATTGTGATTATGTATTATTAAGATGCCTTAAAAAATCTAAAGCACATAAGGTTTTGCAGGAACTCCATGATGGACCAACTGGTGGACATTTTGTTGGAGATACTATTCCACATAAAATCCTACATGTCAGGTACTATTAGACGACCTTGTTCAAGGATACCGATGAATATGTAAGGAAATGAAAAATATGTCAAGCTGCTGCTAGGAGATAACAAAAACTTTCCTTACCTCTTGAACCAATCCACATTGAATATCCTTTTGATCAGTGGGAATTGGATATCATAGGTGAGATTGTTCCTCGTTCAACATAAGTATATCCTTATAGCTACATACTATTTTACAAAGTGGGTTGAAGAAATTATAGTAAAGGTAGCCAATTATGATGCTATCGTTAAATTCATTGATCAATTCATTATTACTAGATTTGGATTACCAACTAAACTTATGTATGATAATGCATCTTACTTTTTAGTAAATAATATGACTGAATTTTCTCTCAAGAAGGGTTTTAAACTTAAATAATCTGCTAACTACTAATCTCAAGGCAATAGTTTAACAAAATCAACTAACAAAAACCTCATAAGGATTATTAAAAGAATTGTTGTTCAAAGCCAAAACAATTGGCATAAATCTTTGACATTTTCAATATGGGTAGATCAGATAACTTAGAAGGCCTCAATAGTAAATTCTCCATTCAATATTGTATATGGAAGAGAAGCTATCATCCCTTCAAATCTCGCTATTCCCTCTTTAGCCCTAGTCCAATTTATCGAAGAAATGCCTTCTTCTTCTATGCAAAGAAGACAGTCTCAAATTCTTAAATTGGAAGAAGAAAGGGACAAATCCAAACTTACACATACTCGCCATCAACAGTTATTGAAAGCATCTTTTGATGGAATTCTGTTTCCACGAAATCATTTCAAATTGGAGATCTTGTTTTGAACTGGGATAAGGCAAATGAGGAAAAAAGAAAGCATACCAAATTATAGAAAATATAGCTTGGACCATTTCAAATTGTTGAACAAGTAGGCCCATCAACATTAATATTGCAAGATTTATCATGAAAGAGAGATTATGTTCCTGTTAATGGGCTTATTTTGAAAAAATTATTTTCTTAGAAGATTACATCTTCTACTGTAAGATTATTGCATTTACTTTTTGTGTAATTTTAGGAAAATAATGTTAAATAGCATCACTTTTGGCTTTACAATAAAATCCCTTGAAACATTTTGATCTTTCACTTTCAAAGTAGAAATTCCTAAGGAAATAATCACAACATTTGAAAATTAGCTAAGTATCACAAAAATCTGAAATTTTCTTTTCCATTGAAGTTATAAATTCATTAAAAAACATCAACTTTATAAAATCCTTTTATTCTGTTATCAGTCAAGAAAGGTCATCATTAACAAAGTAAAGACTAATTACAGTTAAGTATCTCTAACTATAAAATTGTCATCCAAAACCCTTAAGGAGTCAATGATTCTCCCCATACATTAACTTTACTATTTTAGAGTGTAATTCAAAAATATATTAACCTTAAAAGATAAGGGGTCTCATCACAAGCCTACTTACCATGTTGATAGGGAAATAATAGGCTGACATTAACAACACTATATACCAAACCAGGGTAATGCCTTATGATTATTTTAATCTTAAGACAAGGGGTCTCATTACAATCTAGCTTGTTCAATTCAATTACAACCAGTTAATGGAATTGTCACTTTCTAGTCACCAAATCAGGACAATGGCTTTTAGGTAATAAAAAATTGTTAAAAAGAAAAAAGAAAAAATGAAACATATGTATAATTTTAAAATTATCTCTAAAGACTGCACTCATATATGGATGGGATTCTGAATCATTGATGGTTAAAAGGTAACCTTGTCAAGCCTATGGATACTTGCTTGCAACAGTAGCTCTACCTATGATAAATGAGTATATTAAAACAAAGTTGTAAAACCCCCTTACTTTATCTTTACAACTAATTAATTACTCATTTAGAAAAAAAAAAGGATTTTCATCTATAAGAGGATATAAAAAGAATTATAATTAAGTGAGTTTTTACGTTTAGAGTAATGTTACTTATCCAAATATTTCGAAAATATTTTTCTTTCCTAAATTATTTTTACTTTTGAAATTTCCTCATAACCAGAGATAACTGGTTCTTCCAGTGAATCGCCAATTGTTGTGTTATGCAAAAACCCCCCAATTATCTTTCCATAAGTGGATTAGGTGATTATGGTACAAATAAATAGGGTCCCTTAAAAAAAAAAAAAAAATAGGAATATGATTTAATTTAAAAAAAAAATCGTAGGAATAAATTTGATTTTGTTTTTAATAAAACCTCACTAGAGCTTGAATCATCAAACAAGGCAACTTCAAATAAAAATCCGACAATATCGCATATCACAAAGTCTCGAGAATATAATACTTCACCTACCGAATCGAGATTTGCGATAGCGATAAAGGATAGCCCCCAGGGAACCCAAACATATTAATTCTTTATAAAGGCTTAAAAGAATTAATGATAATTCCTTATGGTGGAAGCTCCTCACCTCGTAATCCCATAACAAATGGGTAATATATCCAAAAGGCCTCCCTCTTGCGAAACATGATAAGTCATTGGACCCGACAAAATAATAAACTATACCATTAAAGAAGCATATCCCATCTAGCTATATCACAAGAATGTCAATAAACTCTGCTCATATCATTCCAAATGGTTCCGATTGCGATAAAGACATTCATTAAAGAAAAGAACCCAAGGAAATCATAAAGCTTAAACAAAAGCTCAGTAGAAATTCCCACTGTAGATCAATAGATTATGCAATATACAAAAGCAAAATACAAGATCTATTTCTACAACAAACTTTGCGGAAGCTTAATCGAATATGAGCAAGATCAATGAGAACACATATAACTGAGAATGAGAAATCAATCACACATAAAACAGAAGAAATAACTCGGGGAAAGCCTCAGCCTAAAACCCGAATCTCTGTATTATTGTTAGGTCCTTATAATATTAGTGATCCCCCCATTACTATTTTCATTGTATCCCTTATTGTTATTATTGTACCCCTATTGTCCCCATATTGATATTATTGTGCCCCATAGAGTCCCTCTATTGTTATTTTTGTGCCTTTATATTATTATTGTTAGGTCAACTTGGTTATATTGTGACCCCATAGATTCCTATATATAGAAAAAAGGTTTTGTTATTTGAATCATCTAAGAATTGTTCATTTGTCTAATTTAAAGGAGGTTTCCCCCTCTAAGAGGCTTATTTATAAGGCATTCATCTACCTTTTCTATCTTTTTGTGAGTTGGTTTCATAACATTTGGTATCAGAGCTTTGGTTTCTAGGGTTTCGCTGCTCCAGACAGGTCATCGTGCCATTTTCGCTATATTTTTTTTCTGCAATGTTTCAGAAGCTACAACTAAGACCCATTTGGGCTGAAATAGATTTGAACTTTGGGTCCAAATTTCAGAGCTTTTCTCACTATATTGGTGGAGATATGATATGAGGAATTTGGTGTTTTTTCAGACTCCCGCATTACATTCCAAATAGGTGACCTGTGGAAAATCATCATAACTTTTGTTTTGAGCATCAAATTGAAATCTCGTTAGAAGTTTCAAAAAGAAGACATCCTCTAGTTTTCCATGTATTAGTTTTAGGTACTAAGGCCAAAACAGTGACACGTGGCACATCGTATAAGTTAGCTCTACTAAACTAGTCTATAATCAGGTCACTGTGGGAGATTTGGCATAACTCTTCCTTGGAGAATCTAATTCTGATCAGACTGGTGGCATTGGAAAGAGGACACAAAGGGCTACTGCAGGTAACGATTTTAGAATTGGGAGATCCAAAATTACAGAAGCACATCAGATTAAATATCGAGCTCCTACAAGTGAAAAAAGGTGTTTATTTTTTAAATTTTGCATAAGCTTGGTTTGAAAAATTAGTTTGGAGGTCTTCAAAGGGCATAGTGAAGCATTATTATTGATAATTGATGCCCCAAAGAAAGAAAATGGAAACACCTAGTAAGCAACCTGAAAGCTCTAGCATGACTGATGAGGAAGAGGAAGAAATGCAACATGATATATCAATATTACGAAACCAAGTGCAAAAAATTTCACTCACACAAAAGGTAACAGAAAATAAGATGGATGGTTTAAAGAAAGACGTAGAAGCTAAGATGGATGGTTTAAAAAAAGGCGCAGAAGCTAAGTTGAATGACTTGGAAGCTAATATGGATGGAATGGAAACTAATATGGATGGGATGGATGCTAAGATGGACGCTAAGATGAATGGCATGGATGATAAGATGTAAGAATTGAAGATAAATTTGAATAAGTTGCTACAAGAAATTGTCAGTAATGGTGAAAGGGTAGTAAAGGAAACTCATGATGAGAACAAAATAACTGTTAATCATGATTTCATAGACTCTAATGTTGGATTGAAGACCCACCATGTTCCAAAAATTGATATGAGGAAGTTTGATGGCAAGGATCCCAGAATATGGATACTACAGATGGAGCAATTTTTCGATCTCCATAATGTGCAAAACATACAAAAGGCACATATTGCAACTTTATATTTGGAAGCAAATTAGTTTCTATGGTATTGATGGCTTTGCTCTTGTAAGCAAATTGTCACTTGGGCAATTTTTACAGAAGAAATGATAGCACATTATGAGGATACAAAAAGCAACACATTTTTTAGACAATTGATAAATCTCAAACAAAAGGGTTCAATGATGGATCACATTGAGGACTTCCAAAAATTGAACATAAGGGTAGAAGATATTCCAGAGGAGCATAGGATTGATGTGTTCATAGGGAATTTAAAGGATAATATCCAACATGAGGTTCACCTTTGGGAACCTGATCCATTGGAGAAGGCATCTAGGTTAGCAAGAAAAATGGAAAGCAAAATTATGGCAACCAGGAAGCCTAACACTCACAACTATAAAGATGGAAGTGTTGTTGCACCTAGCTTTCCACAACCTACAAGGTTGAAACCACAACAATTGGAAGAAAAAAGAGAAAAAGGGCTTTGTTACAGTTGTGATGGAAAAGATACTAAAGGTCATAAGTGTGCTGACAAGAAATTATTCTACATAGATTGTGAAGAGGAGGAAGAAAAGGAACAAGAAATGTCAAAAGAAGAGGATATACTCTAGGAACAAACCCTAGATAAATAAGAAATGAATCCAACCATATTTTGTAATGCATTGGTTGGAATTACCACTCCTCAAACTATCAAGATAGAAGGACATATCAAGAAGAAAAAGGTAATAGTGTTGATTGATTTGGGAAGTACCCATAATTTTATTCATTGTAAGATAGCAAAGGAATTGAATTGCTTCCTACAACTAGTACCAGAGTGTCAAGTGATGGTTACAAGTGGAGGAACCATAAATTGCTGGAAAGTGCCATAATATCAAGTTATCCATGGGAGAATATCTATTGAATAGCCCAATGCTTTCCATTCCAACGGGTGGTGCTGATGTTGTACTAGGAGTCCAATGGTAACATTCCTTGGGTACAATAGGTCTTAATTTTCAAGAACTTTTCATGAAATGTTCTGTGGAAGGAAAGAAAGTTGAATTAAGGGGTATTGCAGGGAAACTGGGAAAGATAATCAACTCTAATAGTACAACAAAGCTTCTAAATAAGGAACAACGAGGTGTAATTGCACAATTATGTTTCCTAGAGGTTCCCACATTGAAATCATCTATTTCTCCAAATCTCCAAAAGGTCTTAGACAATCATTCAAAGGTATTTGAGATTGGCAAAGGTCTCGCACCTATTTGTGATCATGATCATGCTATGCATTTGATTCCAGGAAGTGTTCCTCCAAACATTAGGCCATACATATATCCATATGCCCAAAAGAGAAAAATTGAACGTACGGTTGTAGAAATGCTAGAGGCTGGTATAATTCAACCTACTCAAAATTCTTTCTCTACTCCAATAGTATTAGTTCACAAGAAGTATGGATCATGGCGCATGTGTCCAGATTATAGGGAGCTCAACAAGCTCACTATTAAGATAAATTTCCCATTCCTATTATTGATGAATTATTGGATGAATTACATGGATCAATTTACTTCACCAAGTCGGATCTTCGTTCAGGATATCATCAAATCATAATGAAGACTCAAGACATTCCAAAAATAGTGTTTAGAACTCATGAGGGTCATTATGAATTTTTGGTCATGCCTTTTGGCCTTACTAATGTACCTTCTACATTTCAAGGTTTGATGAATTCCATTTTCAAACCCTTCCTTAGAAAATTTGTGTTAGTATTTTTTGATGATATACTAATCTACAGCAAGTCTTGGAAGGATCATGTCCAACATGTTGACATGGTTCTCAAACTATTGGAGGAGAAACACTTATATGCAAAAATCTCCAAATGTTTCTTTGGAGTACAAGAGGTGGAATATATGGGTCATATTATATCTCATGAAGGTGTTAGGTAGACCCTAGCAAAATTAAAACATTAAGGAATTTAAAATCCCCACATCCATAAAGCATCTACGAGGATTTCTCGGGTTGACAGGGTATTATCACAAGTTTCTTAAGAATTATGGGAGAATAGCAGCACCTCTAACAATGTTATTGAAGTAAAATGGATTTTCATGGACTCCAGAAGCAACGAAGGCCTTTGAATATCTTAAAGAGGCAATGTGCCAAGCACCAGTATTAGCTACATTAAAATTCACAAAAACCTTTATTGTGGAATGTGATGCCTCAGGAAATGGAATCTGTGTTGTTTTAATGCAAGAAGAAAGACCCATTTCTTTCGAAAGTCGTCCAATCAAAGGAAAGTATTTACACAAAGCTATTTATGAGAAGGAAATGTTGGCAATACTACATGCACTTAAGAAATGGCAACCTTACGTAATGGGAAGACACTTCAAGGTAAAAACATATCATGATAGTCTTAAATACTTTTTAGAACAAAGATTATCTTCAGAAGAGCGGAAAAAATGGGTCACAAAGATGTTGGGTTATGACTTTGAAATCATCTACAAAAAAGGGAAGAAAAATGTTGTGGCAGATGCACTCTCAAGAAAGGATGAGGATGTGGAAGCATTTCTTTGTGCTATTTCTATTATCCAGCTAGATTGGATAAATGAAGCAAGGGAATGGAAGAATGACGAGGAAATGTGGGCACTCATTCAAAAGATATAACAAGATCCCAGTACATCTGATAAATTTATGTGGGAAAATGATTCGTCAGGGTACAAGGATCAGGTATACCTATGTAGGAATTCCCAACTCAAACAAAAGATTCTTAGGGAATTGCACACCTCACCCTTAGAAGGGCACTCAGGATTTCTGAAAACCTACCACAAGGTTAAGAAGGATCTTTTTTGGGATTTCCTTAAATGGATATTCAAAATTTTATGGCGGAATGTTTGGTTTTCAAACAAAATAAAGTTGAAACAATTAAGATTCCAAGACTATTACAACCTTTATCCATTCCAAGCTAACATTGGGAGGATGTTTCAATGGATTTTATCAGAAGTTTACCCAAGTCCGAAGGAAACAGTGTTATCATGGTGGTAGTGGACAAACTTATCAAGTATGCACACTTGTGTGCATTATCTCATCGATTTAATGTGAGTACAGTTTCTACTGCATTTATGGAAACAATTCAAAAGCTACATGGAAACCCAAAGATTATTGTAAGTGGCAGAGATCCCATTTTCATTGGGAATTTTTGGATAGAACTATTTTCTTGTCTTGATACTCAATTAGCTCATAACTCATCTTATCATCCTCAATCTGATGGGAAAACGCAAATGTTTGGAAGGATATCTTCATTGCTTTGTATCTAATAAACAAACATAATGGGTCAAATGGTTGCCTCTGGCTGAATGGTGGTATAACACTTCCTTCCATACTGCAACAAAAATGACCCCATTTATGGCACTTTATGGATATCATCCACCATCCATCACATCATATTTAAGAGAAAATTCTAAGGTTCAAGCAGTGGAAGATCACATCGAGCATCAGCAACAGGTTCTCCAACTCTTAAAGGATAACCTCACCTTGGCACGGAATAGAATGAAACAGTAGGCAGATCAACATCATAGCGAAAGAATTTTTGATGTAAGTGATTGGGTGTTCCTACGGCTACAGTGATATAAATAAATGTCCCTCAAGCAAGCTAAGAAGGATAAAAAATTATCACGAAAGTATTATGGTCTGTACAAGGTGTTGCAAAAGATAGGTACTATGGCATACAAATTGGAGCTTCCTGCAGCTTCTCGAGTGCACCCAGTTCTCCATGTTTCATGCTTAAAGAAGGTTATAGGTGAAAAGATTCTAGTTCAGACAATATTGCCAAAACTTTACGAGGAAGAAAAAATCATATTGGAACCTGAAGCAGTCAAAGAAACAAGAACTCAATAGATACGAAATATATCAATTTTAGAGTATCTGATCAAGTGGAAGAACTTACCAGTTGAATATTCCACATGGGAGGATGAGAATTTTATATAGAAGCATCCAGAACTACTCAAGCATTGAGGACAACACTTTTTTGAAGGATAGGGGCATGTTAGGTCCCTATAATATTAGTGATCCCCACATTACTATTGTCATTGTATCCCTTATTGTTATTATTGTGCCCCTATTGTCCCCGTGTTGTTATTATTGTGCCGCATAGAATCCCTCTATTGTTATTTTTGTGCCTTTATATTATTATTGTTAGGTCAGATTGATTATATTGTGACCCCGTAGACTCCTATATATAGAAAGGAGGTTTTTTCATTTGAATCATCTAAGAATTTTTCATTTGTGTAATGTAAAGGAGGTTTCCCCCTCAAAGAGGCTTATTTATAAGGAATTCATCTACCTTTTCTATCTTTTTGTGAGTTGGCTGCATAACAATTATCATACAAGTGGAAATCTTGTTCAAGTTACAAAAAGAAACAGCTCTCAGGCTATCTTGCTCTCTCTAGAATCAAACAATATAGCTCGCAAACTGAATATACATAGTATATGTCCTCCTCAAGCCCTCCAAGCCTCCTATTTCCTTGTGCAGTTTTTCTTGGGGTCTAGTGAAGCCACATGTATGAATTGGCCTCATCATACTCACAAAACCTGAAGAAGTAACTGTGCAATCCTCAAGGAAAGAATTCCTTCTACATGCAAGGGACATTCACAATGGAATATTCTAGAAACTAATAGTACATTGTCCCTCCATCTGATCTCAATTGGGTCTCTACCTGAACTGACATGCATGAGTTATTTATGAGAGAATATTCAGTTATCTAAAGTGCAACAATTACATGCATGCATGCATTAACTAACTGAATTTACATTAATTCAACAAACTATTTGAATTAATCTAACTGAACTTGACTCAGTTAGCTGAGCAAACTAATTACAACTCATCCTTATCTCTTCAACTGATGGATAAATTCCTCAATTAATGGAGAAACTATTGCATGTCCCCACATAGACTTCAAGTTTGATTTTCCTTAACTAATTAACTCATGGTGAATTAATAATTTATTTTACAAATAGCTGCTAAGATCAAATTTGAATTTTACTTCTCTATTTTAGCTTAGGGACTAAGTAAAATAGGAAGGTATGATGAAATGCTATTTATAGCAGTACCATATTTAGCATTTCTTGTTTCTATTTTGAACAAACTCTTCTTAAATATAAACCTAATGGCCCGCTACACTGCCATGTCACTTATTGCAATCACAATCGCTAAAATATTTTGGAAATATTTATTCTCTGTTGTTCGGAAATCGTCGATTTCAATATTGCGATAATGAGATTATCACATTCACGCATCTCCCATACATAACACACCAATACGGTGATATCGCCATCTCATAATGGTGTGACAATTAAAGAATGAATTTTTTGTTTACCATCTAAAGAATTTTTGTGATGCAATATATTTATGAATAATAAATAAACCATGTGCAGCCATGATTCTATTTAATTAATGTGTTCTAATGGTATTAATGATTTCAACGCCCAAGGAGATTTGGTGACCTATCCAAGTTGATTTGCATTAAAACTTCCCTTTCTGTCATTTCAAAAGATTTATGTGTTTGCATGCTTTTACGTTTAACTCCTATTTTCTCTTCATTTGCTCTGTATTCTCTGTATTGTAGGATTTCTCTTGAGAAAGAATTGTGCAGAAAAATGACTAATTATAACAAAGGAAAGAAGTCTGGTGAAGCCTCTCAATCCTCTATGTCTGATGTAATAAAAATGCCTCCATTATTCTCATATACAACATGCACTATTGATAGCAGGACTTCCTCATGGGAAATTATGTATAGTCTACTAGAAAACGAGGGTCTAAGAATAATTGAAAGCAAAGAAACAACAGATGCTACCACTTCTTCTGAAGCTTCTTACTTTGAATATGCAAGTTCTTTCTTGAATAGAATTGTTACTAGAACGAACAATTTACCATACATTGATATGGTAAAATGGATAATAGACAACATTAACATTTCAGACTGTGCATTCCAAACTTCAAGACAATAGGTTATTGGTTCCTTCATAATAGAGAACCTGAAGAGAATGTATCATATACCAAAGCCACAGAAGGTATATGATAAATCCTTCCTCAAGAATTTTGTGAAAGATAATGAGGAAGCATTACACCCAATTTGGCAATGGAGGTCCAATTCAAACAAGTTCAAACAGGAGAAATCAGGTATGTATCCTATAGCACCTCTCAATGCTCCCTACTCTTATGTCGTAGCTATGATGTGTAGATTATTTGGGCATGCTGATACAACCAAGTTTTATGCTGAGTGGGTTCCCCAAATAGATGTAGCAGTGAACTCTTTTATAATGGATTGGGGTACTATTTTTTCCAACTACCTTGCCTTACAAATTCAGAAATATAGGAAAAAATGATTTGTCACTACTAGGATAGTCCCACCATTTTTTATGAGTGCCTTTATTATGGATCCAATCTATTTCACCACTAGTTTCCCAACTATGGGGTGGAAATGGAGTATTCAAGACCCTAACCCCATTCACATATATCACAAAATTCTATGAGAATCCAATTACCAAACCCATTTCTACAACATTTTCCAAGCGATTATGTTATTTATCCACCAAGATGTTTTTGACAAAAGGGCCCTTAGGTTATCCGATGAGGCCAAAATTTATATTTTACCAATAGGTAGTTCGTTCAGAGAAGAATTGTTTACTTATGTCCAAGCTTTTGGAAGCATAGAACCCCTTCATGTCCTCCCGTGGTATGTATTGATAAGCTTCTTTCTAGCAAGATTTCTTATGAGAGTGAAGGGGATGGGATAACCAAAACATTGAAAGAATAAAAAAAATCCCTTTGGCCTTATTTTCCCCTCCAATGTGGTGTCTATGTATTGGATTATTTCAAGCATGTTGCACTTGAAATCAAACACATTTTATGTTTAAATCTCACTACCATTCCTGACAAGAAGTATCACTCAAATAAGGTTGCACACAACTTCACTACTTCAATTAAAATAAGGCAGTTCATCCATGAGGAAGATGATTTTGATGATTTCTTTGAGTCAGCTGAGCTATTTTGACAAGTTCAACACCTAACTACTCTGAGATTCAAGCCATCTGATTTGGGCCATTTCCACCGGTACATGAGGAAAAGGTTACTAAAGGTCCCTTTGGAACTATTAGAAATACCTAAGCCAAATTTTGAAAAGGAACAAAGCTCAAGCCAAAGCTCAGAAAAGGTCTCAAAACAAAATTCTGAGCATAATTTAGAAGAAAAATTAGAGCAGGGTTCTGAACAAACTTCAGAGAAGAGATCATCCTAGAGTTCATAATGAGGCTTACAACATGACTCAGAACATGATTCAGAAAAATGTCCACAGAAGAGCCTAGAAAAGAGTCCTTAAAAGGACACTGAGAAGGAATATGAAAATCCCTCAACAAAGAAAGAAGTGGAAGATGATTCCACTAAAGTGTAAAAAAGGATGTTGTAAATAATACTGAGGGGGGGTGAATCAATGTTATCAAATCAATAACCTTTTCATTTCATACTCAGATTTATATACGCTACTTAAATGAAGGTAAATCGCATGTACAAACAACTGTCTTTAAAGAAACCAGCGTATATCCAACAAACTTATGATTCAATTAATTTATCATATATTGATCTTTAATCAGTGCGTTAGTACTTCATTACCTGTATAAATAGTAACCATGTGCAGTAATACTGAAATAAACCATTACACATAAGAAACACACATGAACACTAAGATTTAAGGTGGAAACCTAATGTACGACAAAAACCACATGTTGTTGTCTTCTTTTAATATTAGAAAAACCTATTTACAATCTTGTACTTGTGCAAACTCATACCAATATGTAGGCACCCACCTGCAGAAGGCTACAACCTTCTCTTGTTCTCCAGATTCTACTCCAAGGGAGCTACAACCCCCTAGCTCTTGTACTAGCTAATCCATTTACTAGTACGTAGGTGCCAGCCTACAGAAGGCTCCAACCTTTACTCATTTTCCAGCTGATACTAGAAGGGAGCTCCAACCCCCTGGCTCTTGTATTGGCCGATATGTTTACCAGTACGTAGGTGCCGGCCTATAGAATTCTACAACTTTCTCTCTTCCTCCAGAGACCACGTTTCATAAATTCTTATACTAGATACTCCTGGAATACAACACCACAATATGAAGGCCACGTTTCATCAAATTTTCATATTGGACCCATAAGCAACATTGAAGCTCAAAATCAATCACCATTGCAATACAACCAATCACTGAAAACCCATCATCACTGAAGCAAATTATAATCAATCAATTTGAACATTCAGAACACTGTCACTAGAACACAAATCAGAACCCAGAACTCTGCATCGACAACCAGAACCAACTGCAACTTCAAACATCATATTTCATAATTTATACACTACTTTGATGTGCCAAACCAACATGTATATGCACTTTTATCAAAGCAAACCAGAGTATAGATCTGAAAATTCTAACTTAAAAATTCATAACTATTCTAGACTTTTGTCATACCTAGATCATAACATTTACAGAATAAAACATGTGTTAACATTCAGATCTAGCCCAATCAACATCAGATCATGCAATGATAAGTCATTTCGGTTTTTATGATCTTGATATAACATTGTATCCAAGGTGCACAAAATATTTCAGATCATCTCATAATCATTGCCCCTCTAACATAACATATACTTCACATAGAATTATTCCTCAGAAACACATTCACTTTCACACTATGGCTTAATGATCTTCTCCTCCTTATATAGTTTTAGGCCTTTTTCAATACATCAGACAAAAACCACTTAGGACCAATACCTCGGACCAAATACCTCAGATCAATACCTCAGACCAAATACCTCAAACCAATGGCTTGGACCAAAATCTTGATTTTCCATACCATATGTGTTTTTCCTTCTGTGAATGTGTGTGTATACGTATACACTCCTTTTATTCTGTTAACCTTCATGTACACACTACTTAGACAAAATGAACCAATGGATACTTCTTAAACCATTTCTGGAGTCTGATCTGTAATCCTTTGTTGCTAACCTATTGCACTATGAACTATCATCTATGTGAGTTTCCATCAAGGATAAGACCTGTATCTTAATGCCAGCAATCTCCCCCTTTAGACTTGATCGTAACCACAACACCAAGATACTCTCTCCCTTTGACATGAAGGGCAAATGGAAGATCAAGATTTTCTCCCCTTTTGATATACATTATGTTGTCCATGCTCCCTGTCAGTACATGCAGAGTCTACAAAGATATTCTCCAAAATAATAACATGAATTTATAACTCAACTAAGCGAGTATGACCTACCTAAGACCAATGAATCATACATAGATCAATCACCCAACCAAGTGGGGATACACCAAATTTGACTCATCCACCCAACCAAGTGGGGATATCCCAAATGTTTATACATGATTGAAATAGAAAGTATTACATCGTCCTTCCCATGCATAGTGGGGTTACAAATTAGGTTTTTTCATGACCTTTACATCAAATGATATACATGGAATTTATAACAAGGACCAACAATCTAAACAGGACCATGACAATCATCAACAACTATAATACACCATATATGATATGTACCATCAACATCTATCAATGGCATCAAGATCAATAGCCTGTATATGTCCATCATCAAAAGGGTCACCTGAATCAAACAACTATGTGGATCAAGCAATATAATTATCTTCATGTACCAAGGTCTTCTAATATATTTCCAACAATGCATTATTAGAAACATATACTCCCCCTAAACCTGTGCAAACTGTTTACTATCAAATCTAATCATTGCATTTGTTAGTAAGAATCATCAAGGCCTCATCATCAACTAGTTATTCATCAACTTATTAACAACTTATGAGGGCCAAAAACACTTCCACATATCATCAACAGACTGTAACCATCATCAATTAGAACATAATAGATAATTGATAATTCAGTGAACCATATCAAACCTATTTTCCTGAGTTCGTCTCACTGCCTTTTCTTCAAAACAACATATACATGACTGTGCAACTTCTAACTTGCATATATACGCGACTTCTCTTCATAATAAATACATATGAGAATTGGAATACTAAGGTTTTACACTTTCAGCTCCCCCTGAGTCTGTTATGTATGTATACTATGCTATGCCACATCTTTTGGATTGTACTTCCTTCTTCTTCCATATATTTGATTGTGATGATGTTTTCTCCTTTTGGTATGGTGACCGAAATTTTCTCTTGCACTCCTTTTTTATATTTCCAAACTTGTTACATGCATAACATCTTACATGTTTCATATTCCTTCTATTACAATCAATGGCTTTGTGACCAAACATATTGCAAGAAAAACAATATCCCTTAAGGTACCTGGAAGATGATGATCATTCTGTGTGATGGTCTTGAACCATTCTACTTCTACATCTTGCTGCAACATGTCCAAACTTATGACATATAAAACATTCAACATTATTCATCGGAGGAAATAACTGACTATCACTTCCATAGTTAGGAGTAAAATGTTTTCTTTGAAGACTTTCTTTCCTTAGTTGTTGACGTGGTTGATTTCTCATCTCCTTGTTGAGCATTTTAGATTTTTCATTAGAGTTCCTTGCCTCATCTTTAGAGACAAATTCACCTTCAATAGATTCATGAAAACCAAGACCAATCTTGATGTTACGAGACCTTTAACTACTAATAATATTGTCCAAAATCTTAGTAATATCTTTAAATCATAACAGCTTATCCTTTTCTTCTAATATACATTTTAAGATATTTACTTCAACCTGATATTGTTCTTCCTTTTCAAGATATTGATTCTTCATGATTTCTTCAGCCTTTCTTCCTTCTTCCACTTGTTTCCTTACTTTAAGAATCTAATTTTCTTGTTCTTCATCTGCTTGAGGTAGTTCTTCATTCCGCTTATTTGATTTTTCAAGATCTTTTTTTAGAGAGGGGATATTAGCTTCAATACTTTCATGGTAACTGGATCTATTTTTAAGTATCTTGATTGTTGCACTCTTTTCATTTACTTCACTTCTTAATGATTTTTATTCATCTTGTAGCTTTTGACATTGATCTCCCTTTTCCTTGTACTTCTTCCATACGTTGTTTCCTTCCTCCAACTGAGCTTCTAATGTGGTAACTTCTTCTTTGAAGGCACACTCCATTTTGTTGATCTCTAATGTTAACCATGAGTCTTTTAACTTTTTCATCTATATTTCTTTCACTATCACTTTCAATATCTTCAACATTGCATGAACAGAGAAAAGTATCACCAGAAGACCAAAAACATGTATCTGATACTTCTTTTGCTTGTTCATATTCAATCTGAGTTGATTCTGAATCTGAATGCTTGCTTCCACCTAATGACCGTTTGTCTCTCATGCTATCACTATTCCTTTGAGATGTCTTCTTCTTCTGAGGTGCTTTCTTCTTTAGCTTCTTTCCCATTGTTTCTATGGATCTCCTTCAAGAGATCAAGCTTCTACCAAAGGACCTGCTCTGATACCAAATGTTGGAAAGAACACTGAGAGGGTGGGTGAATCAGTATTATCTAATCAATAACATTTTCATTTCATACTCAAATTTACATACACTACTTCAATGAAGGTAACTCTTGTGTACACACAACTCTCTTAATGAAACCAACGTATATCCAACAAACTTATGATTAAGTTAATTCATCATATGCTGATATTTAATTAGTGCATTAGTACTTCATTAACCATATAAATAGTAACCATGTGAAGTAATAACAAAGTAAACCATCAAACATATGCAACACACCTGAATGCCAAGATTTAAGGTTGGAACCCAATGAGGGACAAAAACCACCTGCTACTGTCTTCTTTTAATATTAGAAAAACCTATTTAAAATCTTGTACTGGTGAAGGCTCATACCATTACATAGGCACCCACATGTAGAAGGCTACAACCTTCTCTCATTCTCTAGATTCTACTCGAAGGGAACTACAACCCCATATCTCTTGTACTAGCTGATTTGTTTACTAGTACGTAGACACCATCCTACAGAAGGCTCCAACCTTCACTCATTTTCCAGCTCCTATTGGAAGGGAGCTCCAACCCCCTGGCTCTTGTACTGACCTATATGTTTACGAGTATGTAGGTGCCAACCTACAGAAGGCTATGAACTTCTCTTCCTCCAAGGACCATGTTTCATAAATTCTCAGACTGGATATTCTTGGAATACAACACCACAATCTGAAGGCCATGTTTCATCAAATTTTAATATTGGACCCATTAGCAACATTGAAGCTCAAAATCAATCACCACTACAATATAACCAATCATTGAAAACCCATCATCACTGAAGAAAATCATAATTAATCAATTTGAACATTCATAACACTGTCACCAGAACATGGAAAAGAACCCATAACTCTGCATCAACAACTAGAACCAACTGCAGCTTCCAACATCATATTTCATAATGTATACATTATTTTGATGCACCGAACCAACCTATATACGCACTTTTATCAAAGCAAACCAGCATACATTCTGAAAATACTAACTTCAAACTTCACGACTATTCCAGACTTCTGTCATACCCATATCATAAAATTTAAAAAATAAAACATGAGTTAGTATTCATATCTGGCCCAATCAACATCAGATCATGCAATAATAAGTAATTTCAATTCTTATGATCCTAATCTAACATTGTATCCAAGGTGCACAAAATATTCCAGATCATCTCATAATCATAGCCCCTGCAACATAACATATACTTCAAATAGAAGTATTCCTCAAAAACCCATTCACTTGCACACTATGGCCTAATGATATTCTCCTCCTTATATAGTTTTAGGTCTTTCTCAATACCTCAGACCAAAACCACTTAGGACTAATACCTCAGACCAAATACCTCGGACCAATACCTCATACCAAATACCTTAGAACAAATACCTCGGACCAATACCTCATACCAAATACCTCAGAACAAATACCTTGGACCAATACCTTGGACCAAAACCTTGATTTTCCATCCCATACGCTTTTTTCCTTATGTGAAAGTGCGTGTATATGTATACACTCCTTTTGTTCTGTTAACCCACATGTATATGCTAGTTGGAAAAAATGAACTAGCATAACTTCTTAAACCATTTATGGAGTCTAGTCTATAATCCTTCGTTGTTGACCTGTTACACTGTGAACTGTCATCTATGTGAGTTACCATCAAGGACAACACCTGTATCATAATGAAAACAAAGGAGACCCCCTTAAAAAACCAACTAGATGAGGCATGGCAGCAGTTTGATTGACAAATGAAAGGACAAAAAGGGGAGGAAAATGTTGAAACAAAAAGAATACTCAACACACCCAAGAATATTGAACAAAGTTCACTCTCTAACAAAGCTACTAACAAAGTTTTTTCCATAGAAGAGATTGAAATAATCCCAACCTTCCCCTCAACAGAAATTGTTCTCAGAGTAGAGGAAATTCCTCCTCTTTATGTCTTTTATAGTCCAAAACATTTGGCTGTGGTAAAACAACAGAAGAAGAAAAGTAAAATAGAACAATGCTCGACGATAATTCCTGAGAATGAGACAATGGATGTCGTTTGGAAGGATACCCCTATGGATCCTTCAGTTAATTTGACCAAACTATCACGATTTGCAGGTGCTTATGCATCTGCCACTATTGATAAGGTAGTGGAAGTCAAACAACTAGTAAGGGAGAGAGATGAGAAGATACAACAATTGGAGCAACAATTGGCCAAAGAAAAGTAGAATGCAGACCATCAAATGAAAGCACAAATGGCATAAATACAATAGAAATTTGATCAGTTAAATCTCTAGTATCAAGCATAGGCAAGTGCTAAATATGCTCAAATACAATAGTTGCAATTTTCTGTGGAACAACTGAAAGATAATCTTAAAATTGAGGATTTCGTTAAAGAAGAAATAGAACTCAATTATTTTTTGTGAATGCAATAGGAAACATTTTGTTAGAGGTTATCAGTCATCAATCTGATGTGAAAGGAAAGTGATTCACTAATGACTTGAGTATTTGATATGACAGTCACTTTCAACGAGATTGATGGGAAGATTTCAGGATGCATTACATGGCAAGATACTCTAGAAGGAAGGGTAGTAGATCTCCTAAGGATAGAATAATATCACAAAGATATCCTCTTCATTGATTCAGATATTTAGCTAAAAAAGGAATAAAGGGAATTTGAAAGAGTAATTGATGCTACAAGAAACATCATTGAGACCATCAATGCTAATCTGATACAAGAATGCCCATCTGGGAGTCTCCCCAATATCAGAGCCCTAGATGAAAAATGGCAAGCAACTTCTACAACAAAAGAAGAATCTATTTAAAAACTTACAAAACTAGATTGGGAAGTGTATTGGAGGCATTTGGTAAAGCCACATAGTTAGTGGCTAGTACTACGTTTCCTAGAGGACGCAGCCATGCACATGTTGCCTTCCCTTTCAGATGTAGTGTATACTGGCTAGATGTGTACAATGATGAAACAATCTCCTAAACTCATGTCGATGATGGATATATATGAACTCTGAAAACAAATGAAAGAGTAGATACCATTTCATGTTGGAACTAGTCATTTCAATCATTTTTCTTTTATGTAATTATGTCACTTATTTAAGGAGAGTTGTTTAAACCTCCTCAGAACTTCATGCAATGCCTATTTATGTACTTTTATTTTATTATATAAACCCTTTCATGTACTTCAAGAAAGGGTCCAAAAATTGATAAACAAACTCTTTATAATATTTCACTTTTGTACTTTAAAGTTTCTCTTGTTAGAATCCTCGGATCAGAGTCCTGAAATTTTGTGAAGAAGGCTTACAGAAGCTTGCAGTTTTGTACTTTTGCAAACCATCTTAATAAGAAAGACAGGATTGAAGCTACTTACTTTATGAGCAGACTAATATGCATTGGGTACTTTTATCTTTGTCTATTTATTTGTTCATGAATTAACAACCATTTTTATTATATTGTTTATGATATGTATCTTTTTCCATACAATGTTGTATCCATTCACTTTTGAACACACTAGGACTGTCATTTATAATACATTGATGAGCAAGAATTTCAATGATATTTGGTGTGATATATGTTTATAAATTATTTTGATTAACTATTTAATCAAAATAATTATTTCAAAGGATTTTCCATTTCTGTTAGTATTTGGTTAATATTCATTATCATGTACTAAAGATCATCATCGTACAACGCACAAGTATAAGTAAACTCCTAGGTAATATATAGATATGTTATGTGTGTGTGTGTGTGTGTGTGTGTGTGTGTGTTTAAGTTGAAAACCAGCCCATCTATCACTTAGTTTTGGAAATCAACCACTGTATCCATCCTATCACATTTTGATTGGGAAATTGATGCCATTATATCTAGTCAGAGCCACTAATCCAAATGGAAAAGGGACGATATTCAAGTCCCCGGCCGAGTGGCTTTCCCTCATGTTGTTGCAGCGATTTTCGAGGCTTCAATAGAATGGCATAAGGTAATTCTTTTTGGAAGAATGTTTTTCAAATCTTGGAAATTGGTACAAACATTGATGGTGCCCTATTTTTTCATGATGGGTACAAGGTTAGAAACTCAAGGCATGTAAGTGATAGGGTAGATGAACCTAGCTTTGTGGAGTTTATCGATTTCCTGTTTGTTTGCTTCTTCATTAGAAGGATGTAACTGATGTTGTTTCTACCTTACGGGATGGGCATCAGGCCACATGTTAATATGGTGTTCCATAATGGTGGGACTAATTCCTTGCATCTCAGACTAATCCCATGAAAAAGTATCCCTATATTCTTGGAACAAGGCTGTGTATGCAGTTATTTCCTCTTAAGATCATGCCTCTCCAAGGGAGATCTCTTCGACTCTTCCAAGTTTGTCTGAAATATTTACCTTCATAGTAGGTGAAATATTTGACATATTTCCTTCCTCAAACACATCAAGTTCTGGGATGGGATTCTTGAACCAATCGACCTTTCCTAGCGGTAGGAAATATTTTGGCTCTATGGTGAAAATTTCGTGGGTTTGTGCGCTAGTGGGTACAAACAATTTTTCAAGTAGGGAAAACGAAAATTGGTGCATGGAATCCCATGGAAATTCAGGTTTTTAAATGGATTCTAGAATATCTTGATATGAGTGAAAAATGTTATCTAGTGTTGACTTGGGTTGTACTAGGTCTTGAGGTTTGGGTTTAAACCTGGTTGTGCTTGTTGCCAAGCAAGAATATGATTTGTTGGTTGTTTTCATAGAGCCAAGCGAGTTTGAAAAAGTGTAGATGGGATGGGATTGCACCATAGATGGTATTACCACTGGTGGGGTGGGTTTTACACTCTTGAAACCAAAAAATGATGAGTAGACAACATGAGTCATTGTTCCTACAAATGAGGAAATGAATCGTATATAGTGTTGTGTTTCGTTAGCATTAGGTGGTGGTATACTTTTAGTTATGGCAAGTTGATGTCATGTGGGAAGAATTTCTTGCATTATTGTTGGTGTACAAGGGGCAAAGGTATCTTCCTCAATATTTTTTTGACATCGAATCCTAATATGTCAAAATGTTTGTAGCGTATGACATGTGTTGGTGCTATGAGCGGTATTGGTACAAATGCTACACACCAAACTAGAACTAATAGAATAGATTGTGTAGGTGGCGGTTTTTCTCATAGTATGACATGATGACAATTGGTTGACATCATGAGATGGGATATCCTGTGGTGGTAGTCATCTCTAGATCTTAGTATTGGCATGGTGTGACTTCTTGGTGTGCATTTTCCTCAATGTTTCTCTTGCTACGTGAAAACGTGGAAGGTACTAAAAATTCCTCATATGATGTGATTGAGAGAAGATGCAACAATAACAATGTATGATTTTCTCTTGACTAGAGAGATGGATTTATGTAATTTGGAGCATTAAGTGAAAGATTTCATTAAAATTACTTAATTCACAACATTGATTTACCAAGTGGTTGGGTTTATCAAATAGGGCTCATGAGAGGGGTGATCTTTTTTGCTAAATGACCTTAGATTATTTCTTCCATGATCTACATTGATGATGGTGAGGGGAGGTTAAATGATGGGGGCCTTTCCAAAATGTTGGTTTTTGTTTCTCCTCAAACACACATAAGACGTCCAAGGGTATGCCTTCCCGAGGTGGAGGGATGGGCTATGCGGATTCAGTATCAGAATCTACTAAATAAGATTTTTCTGCCATGAATCGGTGCATGAAACTCAACAATTTATGGAACTTAGAGAGGTGAGGGAACCTTCGTATATTATGGTTTCCTCCACAGATTTTTCATTTATAGCATCTACACCTAGGTTTGCTTCTTTGAGAAACCTGGCGAAAGAGATAGTATTGGTTAAATGCCCACAATTCAGGGCATTAGGTAACCAAATGGTCTAGTTCATCACATAAATCACATGCCAATGCAGGACAAAGGATTGGTTGTTTAGGTTATCCCCTTGTGCTATGGGTGGGTGTTTGAGAGGGATAAGAGCATGAAGTTGGGTCCTCTCGAATGTAGAAGATGTTTTTGAATCCATCATCAACTAGGGGTTTGGTCAGTGCTAATTTTTCATTAATACTAGCTTGAATGAGTGCACTTAACATGTCTTGGTATCGAGGGATTTGAAGGAAATGATGAGTGTGGTGTCCATATTTTGTGCATATATTGCATACATGATTAGTGTAAAATACTTTACTAAGCAATCACATAGCCTTTGCTTCGTTCGGTGGAGTTGTGGTTACTTATGTTTTTGAAGCATGCAAAGATATTTTAACTCATCTAACTTGGAGCACCTATTGGTGGGGTGCCCAACTATTTCACAAAAAGAAAAAGGTTGTGGGACCCTAGATGAGGGACTATTTGAGACTTCCAACTTTTTACCTTTTTTCTTATCCCTTGTTCTAGCACTGACTTGTGGCGATGCAATCACTTCTTGTGGTGTTGTGCTATCTTGAGGAGGAATAGGAATCATATGAGTTGCAGTGATTCCTGAGCTTGCTGACGTGGCTTAAGGGTGTAGATACTAGACCAATATTTCAATATCCATATGGGGAAATGAAAGTGTTGTGATGACTTGGTGTGAGACAAAACTGGCTGGGGGGGATAATTAGGGTGTTTGAGTGATGGAATATGGTAAGAACATGGAATCAGTGTTTGCAGACCTTGTGGTCTCTGGAACTGGTTCCTGACTGGGGGGGTTGTTTGATGAGCTCATCATGCACACTGGTGCTCCTATGGTTGGGGAAATTTTGTCTATTACAGGAGGGTATCTTGGGAATGTACCTAGGATTGTTGATGGCTTATATTTTCCTACGATGAATTCAGTGTAAGAGGTAATCCATTCATGACAAGATGAGACTAAAGGTAACACACCTAAGGGTGCAAGTAATGTCTTCTTCTCATAATATGTGAGACTAGAATTTGGAGAGAAATGGTTGATGCTAGTCATGGGGTATCTTGATCCAATTCAAAGACCATTAGGTGAGAATAATTTAAGTAAATTATGCCTAGAATGGAAAGTAAGGTTTTCCATTGGGTTGGGCATGTTTGTAGGACCTCTAACGCTAACATCTAGTACTTTGATATCTATTAGCATGACTTTTGTAGCCAGCTGCATTGGCATGCTAGGTATATTCCTAGAGGGCTGAAGAGTGACTGTCACATTCTCTAAGCATGATGTTAGAAGGCTTGAGTTAGGGGGATCCTAGTTTCTGCCAAACATATTTTGACATTGCACATGTGGATTTCCCTTCGTCGACAATGCAACAATGGATGGTGACATTTTAGACTGAGACTAGAATTTGGAGAGAAATGGTTGATGCTAGTCATGGGGTATCTTGATCCAATTCAAAGACCATTAGGTGAGAATCAGTTAAGTAAATTATGCCTAGAATGGAAAGTAAGGTTTTCCATTGGGTTGGGCATGTTTGTAGGACCTCTAATGCTAACATAGTTGATGGTGATTTTTCTAAGTCATTGACTATGTTGTAGCTATGAGCATCTTTTGAGTTATGTGTTGTTCTCCTTAAATTCCCTTTGACCATGTTTCACATAGGTTCTATAAGAAGGTGAGGAATGGTCAACAAACCTGTACGTATTCCCATGGTCCAAGTGGACGGTTTGGGCTCTAGGGGAGCTTCATAATTTATATTTCTTGTTTGCATGAGAATATATTCTCCTGTCATGAAAATGTCATGATTAGAATTATTATGTGGGTTCCCTCAAGAAGGAGGTAGATGGGATGATTGTTGTTGAGTTTTAACCACTCCCTGATGGGGGAGAGGGTCTTGCATTATCGCATTTCTTTCCATCCTTGGGCCCTATTATCCTGTATCATTTTTAAATCAGGGAGTTGGGGACAATGATGGGTATAATGGCCATATTCCTCACAAATGGAACAATAATGATTAGTCCATAGACTTGCGTTCTTTTTTTCTTATGTGGGTTGTTGTTGACCGATCCTTGGTTTTGATTCTAATTAGGGTTGCCCCTTAGCATCAACTATGGGGGTTGTTGGTGGTTGATACCCCCCTATCCAAGTTCTCCCTTTGGTTTTCTCTTTGGTTTTTTCTTAGCAACATTAGGTGGGTTAGCTAGGTTCAACTTCTCCTCTGATTGCTGCTATTGAGCAAGAGAAGATTTTACTAGATTAACCCTTGTGTAATTTTTTGTTCGTGGGCTATTTTTTTGTTGTGCATGGAAAGGAGAATATTGGTTTCCTTGTCACTGATTGGTATATGGATTATAGGAAGAGGACGTTGTGTTCATATTCCTAGAGGTGTATTGGTTTCCCTATGGGGGAAGCTACGAGCCTCCACGAGGGGGTTGATATTGGTTAACCCTACCAACCAAATTTCCTGGCTGTGGAGCTTGATTATCATCCTAATTCAGAGGTCTTAATTTCAGCCAAATGTATACCCAGGGAACACTGTACACACTTCCACGTGGAGAGGTGTGGGGGGGAATTGTTTCCCCCATGGGGGTTAGGGAGCAACGTCACCGAAGCTAGAAATAGATGTAAAATTTCCTTGTAAAATATTGTAATTTTAAAGTCAATCTAGACCATTCATTAGGTAGATGATCTAATAGTAAAAGTTATGTTTAATTTATGGTTTTTTTCCCTAGAAGGAAAACCTCTATTTATATGAGAGAATTATATTGCAGTTGTGTATTATTATTTTGAGCGAGAAAGAAGGAGATGAGATTGTGTGAGAGAAAAGAGTAAATTACAATGGATCTACTGTAGGTTGTATCTATTCATTTTTAATGGACAATATAAGGGAAGGATTGTCTTTTTCTCTGTGGACGTAGCACATATTGGGTGAACCACATATATTTGCTTCTCCCTTATTTTGTGTTTTCTATGTTTTTTATTCTACAATATCTTAGGCATTCCATTTCTCTATAATATATAATTTTTTAATACTTGGTATCACAACTGAAGGTGTATTTGGCTGATAAACTCACACGAGAGAAGGGTTCTTGGTTTGAGTGGGAGCAATGGCAGAATATGGTAAGTTTAGGGTCGAGAATTTTATCGACGAAAACTACCAGATGTGGAAGATGCAGATTGAAGATTATTTTTTTCAGAAATATCTATACCTACCATCGAGGAGAAAAGCAAAGAAGCCAATGAGTATGACAGACATAGAATGGGAGATTCGCAAGAGAAATGCACTTGGAACAATATGGTTTTTTTTAGCGACATCGATAGCCTTTAATATTTCAAAGGAAAAAAAAAAATAGGGCTTAATGACGACATTGGAGAACCTATATGAAAAACACTTGGCCTCAAACAAGGTATTTCTTATGAAGTATTTATTTAATATGAAGATGTCAAAAGGTTGGTCTATTTCTAATCATTAAAATGAATTTAGTATGGTTACTAGTCATTTAAGTTCTGTAGGGGTAAATTTTGATGACGAAGTTAGGGATCTGCTATTTCTTTGCTTGTTAGGGCCTAAATCTACCTCGGGCTGAGAAAGGCAGATCTAAGGTAACATCAAACTACGCTTAGCCTTGTAGCTAGCCTTACCAGGTTGAGAGAGGGCTCTCTCCTTGTCAATATCAGGAAAATGTAGCAAATGAGGCTTGAGATGACTGACGTAAAGACTAATTTTAGGCTAGGTATATGCTTATAGGGTTTTTATTGAGTTTTATTTTGGTTTGTTGGATCAAAAGTAAAAGGCAGTGTTGGGTCTGGGGAATGGACTCAGTCTTGTAGAGATTTTTGTGGGGCGAGGTAGGCAAATGCTTTAGTACTTTGAAATAAGTTAAATTGAGAGTATTTAGACTGGTGAGGAGTTGGAGACAGCATGAAAGTATCAGGGATCCTCTTCAAACAGTAGAAAAAATGAAAATATAAACAAACCTTAAAGGTAGAGCACTGCAACATCAATGATTTCCACCTTTATATTTGATTCATTTAGTTAAGCTAAAAAAGAGAGAGATAATGGCACACATAAACACATGATAACTTGAATTATAGAAGGAGAAACAATACTAAATCACCCTGCCACAAGAATCCCACAAAATTCTGGAAACCTTGGTCTATTTCCTTGCCAAACTGCAGAGATGAATGTACAATGATGCTCAAAGCTCTCACAAGAGTCCAACTTTTGAAAATGACTAAAAAAAACAAATGATATAGACCTCCAAAACACCTGTTCTATCCACGAGGGGTTAAATCCATGAGAAGAGGGGTGGTTTCAACCATTTATAAACTAGGAACACAAAAATAGGTGGTGGAACAACTTGCCTCTAAAACCTAGGAAACTGATTCATTCAACTCCAAACCACCTATGTCTACCTTATCAAGTCAATTTTTATAATTCTTACATCATATTACATCAATTTAAATCATGTTAGCTCATGAATTTGGCCATAAGAGAGAAAAATTCAAACTAGAAGAAAACTAGGCGAAAAATAGAGTTTTTAGGCCAAATTGACACTTTTTCATCTTGTACATAGCACCACTTTTTCTGTGCGTAGTGTTTTTTCCCAAATACATTTGGAGGCCTTCCCCTTCACCAAATTTTCTCCAAGTAGGCTTCAGGGAAAGGTATGTCTATCTACTTTCTAGATCAATTGGAATTTCAGAATTTGGTGCCCATTTGCCCCTCCAAAAATCAGTTCTCCCAACATTGTGTCCTGTGTGGCCAAAAAGTGGCAGAGAGGACATTTTTGAGGTGTTTTTGGCCCTTTTGGTGACCCAAAACTTGTCAAAACTTTCTATTAATTTCTAGGTATTCATAATGCTCCATGAGGAATCCAAAAATGAACATGTTTCCTCTAGAGGAGGTCCCTAGAAAAAGCGAGCGCTAGGTGGCACTATGCACCTGCCAGAAAAACTTGTTTTTTCCTTCAAACATTCAAAATTGTCAAAATGAAAAATTTCTTGAAATTTGGCATCAGTCATTTGCATTAGGTACTATGCTAGGCCAAGGAATCTTCAGCCAAGATCTTGAGTTTATCTTGGTCTTTCTTGCTCCTCAGTGTCTTCTTCAACTTGGCCTTTATGCACCTTATCCTAGATTTGCAAATTCTATTTTGTGTCAATTAGTGATAAGCCATGTGCTGCAACATCTTTTTCTCCTTATTGGCCTTCTCAAGCAACTTCTCCAAGTGGATATTTTCCCTCTCTAGCCATGATTCCAGTTCAACATCAATCTCTTGCTAAAGGGGTGTCAACCTAACTTTCTTTGTTTTTACTGTTTGCTTGTTTTCTCTTATGGTTTGCAGATCCATGATTGTCTACTTATCCTCCAACTGCTTGTTCTGTTACTCAAGGTAATTAATGATCCACTTAGCCCTTTCAAGGTTAAGAGCTAAGGTGTGGATTTCATATTCTTGTTCTTTGATGATCTCCTTGAGTTTTGAGCTTTGGGAGCCCAAATTAGCATCATCATCCTGAATCAAAATGAAATCTCTCTCTTGACCTTCACAAAGCCCTTCTTCATGCAATGGTTGCTTCCCTTTATCTTGTACCCGCTTTGCTGAAGAAGAAGGAAAAGCCCCTTTCACTACTGGTGAATATAGAATTTGCCTGTGATCTGATGAAGGAAATGAGACCCCTTCCACCCCAGGTGGAGATAGTACTCGTTTTGCAGCTACAAATAGCCTCCTTGTCCCCTTTTCATAAGTGACATATACTGGCACCCCTGTAGCTTGAGTCTCATTAACCTCTAGTTGATTTGAAGTCCCTCCTTCCTCTTGAAAAATTGATGTGGTCACTTGAGGGCTTTTGAAAACCTCATGTGAAATGAAAGTGTCCCATGAAACATTCAACAAACTCAACTGATGCAAAACAACAATCTTGATCAAGGAAAAATGATAAATGTTGTTGAACTATTGACGAAGAGGTTTTCTTTGCACCAATATAGCCATTTTCTCAATGTTTCTGCATATGAAATAGGGGAGGTTCATCAACCTCATGATAGTGAAATGCATCCGTAATCTAATATGATAAGCGTACAAGCGAGAAAATATTCCTTCACAGCTGAAGTATTTGATAATGAGCTTCATGAGTGGAGCATAGGTTTCCTATAGGTATCTGAAAGGAAAGACCCTACTGATTTTCTTTGGATAACAAGCCTTGATATAAGGCTCATAATGCTCTTTGCTCACATGCTGTCCTTTGTTCCATTGTTCACCTACATTTGGAATCCCTGTTGCTTCAGCTATACTTTCAGGTATTAAAGTGAAGGAAACACCTGCTAAGTTCACCTAGCCATTGTGAAGATGAAGGAAAAATAGTCTAGCAAGTTCATGGTGATATTTCACCCTCTCCACCATCTCACAAAACTGGTAGCATGACTAATGTTTGAAACATGTTACTGCAAGGGGACAAGCCAATAACTCTGTAAGTGTAGTGGGATCCTCTTGGATGTGTTTTCCTCCCTTATGTGGTTTTCTCGGTCCATGAATCTCTTAGGAGGAATCACTCACTGTTTCCTCATCCCTTTCATAAGCAGAATCTGTTTCCATATTTGCCACTGTATGGTTCAAAATGATGAGTAGGAAGAGATTTTATTTCAAGAATAGGTGATTGTTGTCTTCTTCTTTGGGATTTGATGAATGGGACTAATGAGTGGAAGGTTTTGATGCTAACGAAAGGGTTATTAGGGAGTGATAGGGTTTTGGGAATGAGGATTAGGGTTTGGGGAATAGTGGGAATTAGGTGTTAGGGTTTGGGAAAAAGGGAGTAAGATGAGTGTGAATGAGAGAGGGAAAGGGGAAGAAAATGTAAGTAAATGTAATGAAGGGAAAATTATGCAAAGGAGTAGACTAACAACAAGAATGACAAAAAACTGCAAACCGTAGGAAATTTTGCAATATGACTGTGCAACAAATTAGGTTTGGTTTTTCACCTATCAAAACACTATCAATGATGACCAAATCTCTTTTTAATGGAAAATGGATGGGTTTACTTACTTGAAGAGATGGTATAACTGATTTTGGAGCTAGAAGGTCGATTTGCAAGAGTTTTTGGCTTGGAAGATTGGTGCATCGCGCCAACACCCAAGTGCGTTGTGCCTAACAAGTGCATCATGCCAGTTCAAATCTCTTTGCAATTTCTGTACCCGGTGCGCCGCGCCGATGCCCAGCTGCGTCGTACCAAGAGAAAACTCTGAACTTTGCTATAATTTTCCCCTATTCACCTCAAACCACAATTTTCACCTTGTTCTTTCTTACTTTGAGCACAAATGAAGTCTTTAACACTAATGAGCACTTTATATAATTTTGACTTTAATTTTTCATTTAAAAAACCCATTTTTCTAAATTTCCTTTTCAATTTATTTTTTAAAAACTTTGTTTTGCAGTTTGGCTCTCTTTTTGTTATTTGATGGACTAACGCTTGGATTTTCTTGTCTCTTTTTCAGGAGCTAGAGTGCAGGAGTTTGGCAAGGTGACCCAGGGCTGCATTTACTTATTACATATAAGAAAACTAAAATTACATGAAATTTTTATATATAGAACATAAAAACTCTGTTTTGAGGAAAAATTCAGTTACTGAGTATATCATTATTGAAATTTTGATACTGAGACCTTATTAGACCTCCTCATGTGCCTGCTCACCATTATTGAGCTTTTTCATAACTATGGTGACAAACTCTAGACCTAATGAGACTTGAAAACACTAAAATGACTTCTGCAACTGAAATGAAATAAAAATGACAGTAAATGATATGTACATGTGCAAATAGGCCAGCAAATGAGGCATGAGGGAAATTTGACAAAGAACCACTACCATCAGATGATCCATGACCTAATGAAATGTAGTTGATTGGATAAGACACCTAAAATGCATGTAAAAAGAAAATTTGATCACTGATGGAGGGATGAAGGTACCGACATTAACAATGCTCACTACCAAGAAGTTGGAATGGTTTAGTTATGGTCATCAATAACATTGTCTCTCTATCTAGTACTTTAAAGTTTGATGATATTATTGATGACATCCTTAGTGAGGAAATGCAACAGAAAAGCTCCAATGAGACATCAGGTAATGCTTTGACTGCAGAGACTAGCAGAAGAAAAATGTAAAGGGGAAATAGCCTAGGATATCGGAATAAGTCAAGGAAAGGAATATGCAAGTCTAGATCAGGGATAGTGTGCTAGAAATGTGGAAATAAAGAACACCTAAAGAAATATTGTAAGTCACTGAAGGGAAAAGAGGGAGACACAAAATAAGAGAAAAATCAGGCCGTGAATGTGTCAAGTGATGTGTTTCAAGATGTTTTGATTCTTTCATTAGAAAATATTTTTGATGCTTGGGTGGTAGATTCAGGGGCTTGATTACATGTCACACTTGATAGACAACATTTTCATGATTATGTTCAAGGAGATTTTGGGCAAGTTCGTCTAGGTGATGATAAACCATGTAAAATAATTGGAATGGGTCAAGTTTTCATAAAATAGCAGAATGGAAACCAATGAATATTGAAGGAGGTAAGGAATGTTCCATATATGAAGAGAAATATAGTTTCAACAGGGCAGTTAGAAGGTGAAGGCTATGTAACTACTTTTATAGATAAAACGTGGAAGGTCACTAAATGATCCCTAGTAATAGGAAAAGGAGAAAAGGTTGGTATATTATATTTATGCAATGGTATTTCTAATTGTGTTAATCATTTAACCTCCATAGGAGTAGAGACAACATTGTAGCATCATATGCGCAAGCACATGAGTGAGAAGGGGATGCAAATTCTTCACTTAAGAAATTTTTTGCCGGGTTTGAAGCATGTTGATAGGGATTTTTGTGAGAATTGTTTTATGGAAAATATAAGAGAGTAAAATTTCTCAGAGTTGGGAAAGAAAAGAAGAATGAAAAGTTAGATCTTGTGCATATAGATATATGGGGACCTACTCAGGTATCATATCTCAATGGCCCTCATTATTATGTTACTTTTATTGATGATGCAACTAGAAAAACTTGGATTTATTGTATTTGAAATAAATTTGATGTATTCGGTACTTTGAAGAAATGGAAAGCTTTGGTTGAGAATGAGACATGAAAGAAGTTGAAGTGTCCCATATCAGACCATGGAGGCGAATATTGCATCAAAGTGTTTGATAAGTAGTATTTAGAGCATGATATTCGTAGAGAGAAGACACTTCTAGGAACACCATAGGAAATTGGTGCATCAGAAAGGATGAACAAGACAATCATGGAGTGTGCAAGGTGCATGAGATTGCATGTAGGATTGCCTTTACTATTTTGGGAAGATGTTGTAGATATTGTTGTTTACGTAATAAATATACGGCCTTCAAGTTCTTTTTATGGTGGTATTCTAGAGGAGGCATGGATAGGTAAAAAGGTAAAGTGCTCATTTTTAAATACTCTCAGTTGTGAAGCCTTTGTCCACATTAATAAAGAAAATAGAACAAATATTGAGGCAAAATCAAAGAAAATTACCTTTATTAGATATGGTGTAAATCATTTTGGTTATCAATTATATTATTATGAAAATCACAAAATCATTACAAGTAGAGATGTCATATTCAATGAAAGGGTCTAGTATAAGGATAAGATGTAGGAAACAAAACGGGAAAAAGAAAATAGAGAATACGCAGTGCTTGATGAGATCACATAAAAAGAGTGTCTAAAAATCATAATGATCAACAACAACAACAACAAAAATAAAAACCACAACAACAAAAGGCACCTCAAACACCTAAAAGTGGTGTTAGAAGATCTACCGGGATAAGTAGACCCCATGAACAATACTCTCCTTCATTATATTTTGTATTGTTGTCTGATTCTGGTGAGCTAGAATGTTATGAAGAAGCAATGTAGGTAGAAACTGGACTTGGGACTTAGTCAGGTTGCTTGCAAGTAAAACAACATTGTAGAATAAATGGGTGTACAAGTGGAAGGAAGAATATGGAGGTGGAAAAAGGTATAACGCTAGACTTGTTGTGAAAGGTTTTGCACAGAAGAAAGATATATACTTTGATGAAATATTTTCTCCTGTTGGTACAATGACTTCAATAAGAACTATTTTAATTCTAGTAGCAGTAGAAGATTTGCATCTTGAGTAGTCAGATGTAAATATAGCCTTTCTCCATGGGGATTTGGAGGAATATATATATATATATGTAAGTAGCAACCACAAGGATATGAGGTCATAGAGAGAGGAGAAATTATTGTGCAATTTGAAGAAGAGATTGTATGGCTTAAAATAGGCTCCAAGGCAGTGGTATCTAAAAATTTGACAAGTTTATGTCTAAACAAGGTTATACTAGATGTCACTCTGATCATTTTGTTTATCTCAAAAGGAAAAATGATGGAAGCTATATTATATTGTTATTGTATGTAGATGACATGGTTGTTGTAGGGTCTAACATGCAGGACATAAATGTGCTCAAAGGAAAATTGGCAAATTCATTTGCAATGAAGGATTTTGGTGCTGCAAAACAAATATTTGTTATGACAATAACTAGTCATAGGAAAAATCACAAATTAACATTGTCTTAGAGTGAGTACATACAAAATTTGTTGAAAATATTTAATATGCAGAATACAAAACTAGTTACTACACCTTTGGCTATCCATTTCAAAATAAGTAAGGAGATGTGTCCCAAGATTTAGGAAGAGATGGAATATATGACTAAAGTTCTATATGCATCAAAAGTTGGAAGCTTAATGTATACAATGGTTTGCACAAAGCCTGATATTATACACGCATTGGGAGCTGTAAGTAAGTACATGAACAATCCAAAAAAATAACATTGGATGGCACTGAATGTTTGCATTATACAGGTCTTTGTCCTTGATGGAAACTCACATATATGATAACGAAATGTATCCACGGGTCAGTTCAGAAATGATAAAATGATGCACGATGGAAAATCACATTGTAACATGTCAATTCAAAGGTAACAAGGTGATGGCACAAAAGAACAAGATGATGGGACAATGGATTATAGATCAGAATCAAGAAATTGAGGAAAGATAATGTTTTAAGTTGTATACCTTGTTTAAACTAGTCCAAGTTGCGTATACACATGGGTACACAGAATAAAAAGTGCGTATACATATGCATGCATTTTAATAGAAGGAAAAGCACGTATGGGATGGAAAATTAAGGTTAAATAATACCATGGGTCCATACCATGGTATTAGCCCACAATATTGAGCAAAATAATGGTTACTTGATCCCTTCTAAGAATACCATAGGTTCTAAGTGTTGTTTTGGTCCATGGTATTGACAAAGGCTCTAAGTATATAAAGAGGAGAAAATCAAAGGTTTAGATGTGCAAGTGAAAGGAATTTTCATGAATACTTATATCTCAAGTATATTTTTTGTCGTAGGGGCTTTATTTATGATATAGATTTGAAACATTTTGTGCACCCTTGGATACAATGTTGGATGAGGATCATGAGACCTGAAATGACTTATCATTGTATGATATGATAATGGATAGGCTAGATCTGAGTGCTAACACATGTTTTATCCTTTAAATGCTATGATCTGGGCATATTTGAAATCTTGAAAAGGTGCGAAGTTATAAGTCATTATTTGTAGATTTATACATAGGTTTGCCTCGATGAAGGCGCGTATATACGTGGATTTGGCACTTCCAAGTAGTGTATGTAGAGGAAGGGCTTATTATTCAAAAATTTCTAATCTATCTTATCAGTGTTTTTGTTTTATTGTTGTTTTTCAATGATGTCTTCATTAGAAATGACGTTAAACTAATTGTATAAGGAGATTGAATCTAGTTGACTGATTATTGAGTAAGAAGAGTGATCTTTTTTGCTATCTATTTAGAACTCTGTAATATGATAGTAAACCTTCACGGTATCTTTGGTTAGTACAATTTTTGGTTCATAAGCTTTATGATTCAGTATCTTTAGAGGTATACGTAGGTTGGGTTACAGAAATTAGTGTATACATGCAGGTTGGGTTACAAAAAGTATTGTAGACATGTAGGTTGTGCTAATTGAAGTAGCGTATACATTTTGAGATATGATTTATGAGGTTGTAGTTAGCTTTGATTGTTGATGTAATATTCTAGGTTTAACTCTATGTTTTGGTGGCAATGATCTAATTGTGTTTTTGTTCAATGTTGATGCGTTTTAGTGATTGGTTGATGCAATTGTATTTGATGGTTGTATTGCAGTGGTGATTGATTTTGAGCTTCAATGTTACTGATGGGTCCAGTCTGGAAATTTGATGAATTGTGGCCTACATATTGAGTTGATGTATACCAAGAGTATCCAGTTTGAAAATTTATGAAACGTGGTCCCTAGAGAAAGAGCAAAGGTGGTAGCCTTATGTAGGTCGGTGCCTGTGTATTAGTAATCATATCATCCAGTACAAGAGCTAGGGGGTTGGAGCTCCCTTCCAATATAAGTTGGAAAATGAGTGAATATTATAACCTTCAACAGGTAGATTACTATGTACTAGAAGGATTTTTCACCAGTACAAAAATTGGAAACACTTTTTAATAAAAATATTGAAGACTAAGATGACAACAATGGTGGTTTTTTCCCACATTGTGTTTCCACCTGAAAATAATGGTGTTCATGTGTGATGCTTATGTGTGTTGATATATTATGTTCTTACTACATCTATTTACTACTTAGTAATTGCATCACACTTTGATTTAAGCTCAATGGACATTGAATTAGTTGTTTTACAAGTTTATTATCTATAAACTGGTTTCATTCATTATAGTCAGGAATATATGTTGTTTGGCTTTTGTAAAATCACGTATATAGTTTGGAAAAGAAAATTATTATTGTGAAAGTTTAAATACTGATTCACCCCCCCTCCATTATTTTTCCCAACAATTGGTATCAGAGTGGGTCCTTCAGAAGAAGCTTGACCGCTTGAAGGAATCTCTCAAGATGAGAAATCAAGAAGGAATGGGATCTATTAGACCACCAATTGTCAATGGAAATAACTTAGCATATTGGAAGATAAGAATCAGAGCCTATCTTCAGTCACTTGGAGCTAATGTTTGGGAAATTGTGGAAGGAGGATACCAATATATAGCATTTGTCCCCACAGATCTAGCAGAAAAAAAATCATATGAAACCAATGCCAAAGTTGTCAATGCGTTATTTGGAAGTCTATCAGAATCAAAACTCGTCAAATTCATGCAACTCAACACAGCCAAACCAATATCAAACAAAATCATTCAGAGCTGTGAAGGAGACCCCCATGTAAAATGTGCTAAACTCCAAACCCTCAGAATTCAATATGAAACTCTCAAGATGCATAATGATGAAATCATTGCTAGTTACGTTTTACAAGTAGATGAGATTGTAAATCGGATGAACAATATGGGTGAAGAAATAAAGGAAGCTACTATAGTAGAGAAAATTTTAAGATATCTAGCTTCTAAATTTGAGTCAAAACTATCCCCCAATGAAGAGAAAGGGGATCTACAATCTCTTACTATTTTTCAACTTCATGGAATTTTAACTGCCATTGAAATGAGGAAAGGAGATACATCAGAAATCAGAGAAGCCACATTCAAAGACTCTACAAAGGGAAAACAAAAGGAAGATATCAAGGAATGAGGATACATATCAGAAGAAGATGAAGTAAAGTTTTTGAAGAAACTTCAACTGAGTTCCAGAAGATTCTAAGATAAGCTTCCCTTCAAAAAAAAATTCTTGTCGTAGAGTTGGTCATTATGTTGTTAAATGTCTTCATAAAGATAACCATGGCAAAGGAAAGGATTCTGTAAAAGGTAATATGAATAGTTTGTTAATAGAATAAATTATTATACTCATGAAGATAGTGATGGCGTGTCTAATAGTGATGAAGATGAATATGATGAAGATATTAAACTACTCATGGCTTATGAAAATGATCAGTTTATGGATGCCTTAGAAGAAGAATATTTTCTTGAAGAAATCGCTCAACTCAAAATATGCTTGGAATAAAATAATATATTCATAGACACTTTGATACATCAACTCACAAAAAGGGAAAATCACATTGAAAAATTAGAGTGTGAAGTAGCGAGTCTAAGAAAGGAACTTGAGAAGACAAAATCTCTGAATTTTAGATTTTCTAAAGGATCATAAACCTTAGATGAAATCATCAAGTTTTAACATTCTCCTCTTATTAATATTGGTCTTGGATACACTGGAGAAACATCCCAACCATAAAAGTCATCAGCCATCACTAGAATCTATCTTAATGCAACAAAAAACAATCAACAATGTGTCAATCCTCAGAAAAATACTAAAGGTAACTCCCCAGGTAAATCATGCTCATTTTACTCCAAGGGTGAACATCAATAGAAGCACTAACCAAAAGGTGAACAATACCAAAATATTTTATGATCACAAAAACTTCTTCTTTAATGGACAATGCTTTTCATGCCATAACTTGGTGATAAGGTTGCTCAATGTGTTGCTTACAAAATTGTCATGAATAGAGAAGCAAGAGAACGAAGGAGTGTGACAAGAATCAAGAAGAGCTCTTATAATAACTTTTCACCTCTTGAAGATTAAATTGATGCTAATTTTACAAAAAAATTGGCCATGAAGAATCTGAATGTAGGAGCAAATTTCGGCCAACATATCAAAAGGAGAAAACCTCATCAAACTCTATGATATGGAAAAAGAAGGAATTACAGTCAGAAAGATGTGGCATAGATATTTTTACAGAAGGACAAGAAAATCAGTGGTACATTGATAGCGGATGCTTAAAACACATGATAAGTGATATAGATAAACTCATTTCGTACAATGCTTTAGAAAAGGAAAAGAATGTCTCTTTTGGAAATGACACACCATATGTCATTACGGGTAAAGTTTCTATTTATCAAAGAAAAGGTTAAAGATGGAGATGTTATGTATGTTGATGGATTAAATCATAAATTATTGAGAGTTAGTCAAATGTGTGATCAAGGAAACGAAGTTGTGTTTCGATCAAAAGAATTTGTGGTTCATCAACTTGACATGGGAAAGACCATAATCAAAGGTAGAAGAACTACAAGCAATCTATATATACTAGAAGGAGGCCAAGAAAAATTTTATCTAAGAAAAACAGAAGAGATATGGTCATGGCACAAAATATTGGGGCATCTAAGCTTTTCTCAAATAAGAAAATCATGAAGGCTCAAGGCTATTCATGATCTTCTAGATAGCATCATCCCAAAATGTACCATCTGCAAACCTTGTCAATTTGATAAGAAAACCAGAGTTCAATTCAACGCTAAAGAAGGACCATAAAGTAAGCCTCTTGAACTCACTCATGCTGATTTGTGCAGACCAACAAGGAAAGGGTCACCTCGTGGAGAAGAATACTACATTTTGTTCATTGATAATTTTTATAGAATGTGTTGGATTGTGTTACTAAAACATAAACATGAAGCATTTGAAAATTTTAAGGTCTTCAAAGATTTAGTTGAAAATGAATTAGATCTAAAAATCAAATGTCTCAAATCTGACTAGGGAGAAGAATTCATATCAGATGAATTTTTTGAGTTTTGTGAACAACATGGAATAAAGAGACAGTTCTTTGTTGCGAGAACTCTTCAAAAAAATGGTGTCGTGGAAATAATGAATAGAATAGTTAAACAAATGGCTCGAGCTATGCTTGATGAGTCTGTAACTTTTGACACCTTCCGGGGTGAAGCTACACATACTGTAGTAAATATTCTCAACAAATCTCATGTACATGTAAATAGTGATAAAACTCCATATGAACTTTGTTATGGTAAGCTTCCCACTGTAAAACACTTTAGAGTTTTTCGAAGCAAATGTTTCATCAAAAATGCTGATGAAAAACTTGGTAAGTTTGAACCCAGAGTAGACGAAGGAATATTTCTTTGTTATTCATCTAGAAGTAAAGGATAAAAATGTTATAACAAGAGATTTGGAAAAATTGTTGAATGCATTGATGTTGTAATCGATGAAGCATGCAGAACACTGAAACATGTGACATCAGCAAAATAAGATGATAATAATGAAGACGGAAAATGATTTCCCATATCAAATCGAAATGATATAGAGGAAGAAACCAATGAAGCATTAGAAGAATATACATCTGATATGGAAAAGGATCCATCCAGGTATGTTTAAAAGAATCATCCAGAATCTCAAAATTCTAGGAGAAAAAGGGTGTGGAGTACAAACAAGAAGAAATATTGTAGGATCTTCTAGTTATCTAGCCTTATTATCCTACATAGAACCACAAAATGTAAATGATGCTAGCAAATATGAATGTTGGATTAAGGCCATGGATAAAGAACTTGACCAAATTTAAAAGAATGATACCTGGGAATTATTTGCTAGACCTCATGACAAAATTGTTATAGGGACAAAATGCATATTCAAGAATAAGTTGAATGAAAATGTTGAGGTAATTAGGAATAAAGCAAGGCTTGTTTGTAAAGGGTATGCACAACAAGAAGGTATAGACTTTGAAGAAAATTTTGCACCCGTAGCTAGACTTGAAGCCATAAGAATGTTTCCTTCTCTTTCAAGTTTTCGAAAATTCAAAGTTTATCAAATGGATGTGAAATCTACTTTTATTCATGGAGATCTAGAAGAAGAAGTATACGTTGAAAAACCAAAAGGATTCATTTTGTGAAATTATGTAAAGCTTGTATGAAAACTAAAAAAGGATTTATATGGACTTAAACAAGCTCCGAGGGCATGGTATTATCGTCTTGACAAATATCTTCAACAAAAAGGCTTCATAAAAGGATATGCAGACAACAAATTATATATAAAAATTGAGAATGATAAATTGCTAATTATTGTTGTTTATGTTGATGATATCGTCTTTGGCAGTAATGAAGAATCTATGAGTCAAAACTTTGCTTTTGTTATGCAGCAATAATTTGAAATGTCTTTTCTTGGATAACTAACCTATTTTCTTGGTATACAAGTGCAACAAACAAAAGATGGCATCCTTCTCTCAAAAACTAAATATCTCAAGCAGATTCTAAAGAAGTACAGAATGGAAGATTCCAATCCAGTATGTACTCCAATGGTAACAGGATGTAGTCCTAGTTCTAACGATGATTCTCCTATAGTGAATCAACTAGAGTACAGATCTATGATTAGAAGTCTACTTTATCTAACAGGTATCAAACACGATATCATGCATGCGGCAGGAATTGTTGGAAGATTTCAAGCCAATCCGAAGGAATCACATCTTCAAGAAGTAAAGAGAAAATTCAAATATATCCAAGGAGCTCAATACTTTGGTTTATGGTATCATAAAGATACAAATCACACCCTTCATGCGTATACAGATACGGATTGGGCTAGAAATGTTGATGACAGAAAAATCACTAGTGGAGATGCATTTTATATTGGATCACGATTAGTATCTTGGTTAAGAAAGAAACAAAGTTCGATTGCCTTATCTATAGCAGAAGAAGAATATGTGGTTGTTGCATCCTGTTGCACACAACTTCTATAGATGATGCAAACATTACAAGATATTTAAATTAAATGTTCTCCACCCATCTCCATCCGATGTGACAATACAAGTGTGATTAGTATTTCGTAAAATCATGTTATGCACTCCAAGACCAAGCACATACCCATTAAGTACCACTTTATATGAGAACAAGTGCTTGAAAAAAATGTTAAATTACATTATGTTCCCTCCAAATATTAGGTTGTTGATATATTTACCAAACCTCTTTCTAGAGAAGAATTGAATATCTCAGACAAAAGTCAAGAGTTGTTTCTGCCTCATCTTGTTGTTAAAGCTAGTTTTTTCAATCTACATGTAAAAATCGGAGGATTGTTTTCTATACGTGGTTTTCATGAAGCAGAGTCACGTATGTACACGAGTTTCTATTCTGGCAGTAGTGTATGTGTTTTTCTGATAGAAAAAAATGGCTCAGACTCAAAATTAATTTTTGACATGCCTGCTCAGTCTGATGTTGATGGATACAGTCTACTGATGTGATTTTCTCATTTATGTTTACTTGATTGATGAAGATGCCTTGATGAATGAATTATTGACAATGCATAGGTATCATAGGTTTAGTGGGAGCATTAGCCCTCAAAATATTATGCATTGTTTGTAGCATGGTTGTTGAATTCAACTATGGTCTCAATTATTAATGTCATTTGATGAAAAGGTCATGTAAACACCTATGGTATAATAATATGTCTCTTTCTATCATAGTCTATTATGAATGAGTCCTTATGCACACATGATGTAATTTGTACCCCCATTATGCATGGGAAGGATGATGTAATAATTTCAATTTTTAGTCATGTATGAACATTTGATGTATCCTGACTTGGTTGGGTGATCGATGTATGTATGATTCATTGATGATAGGAAGGTCATACTCACATAGTTGAGTTACAGAGTCATGTTATTCCTTTGAAAAATATTTATGCAGACTCTGCATGTGCTCAGGGGGAGCATGGACAATATAGTGCATCTAAGTATGTACTAAGGGGAAGAATATCTTGGTCCACCCTTTCCCTTGATGTCAAAGGGTGAGAGTATATTTGTGTTGTTCGATATATCTAACAGGTTCTACAATTTTGAAGTGATAAACACCGATATGGTTGCCATCAAGTCGAAAGGGGGAGGTTTTTGGCATTATGATATAAGTGTTGGTCCTTGATGGCTACTCACATATATGATAAAAAGATATATCCATAGGTCAGTTCAAAAATTATAAAGTGATTCATGATGGAAACTCACATTGTAATAGGTCAATTCAGAGGTAACAAAGTAATGGCACAGAAGAACAGGATGATGGGACAAAGGATTACATATTAGAATCAAGAAGTTGAGGAAAGAGAATGTTTTAATTTGTATATGATATTTACCCTAGTCCAAGTCATGTATACACATGGGTGCACAGAATAAAAGGCACATATACATATGCACACAGTTTCACAGAAGGAAAAGTGTGTATGGGATGGAAAATTAAGGTTAAAGAATACCAAGGGTCCATACCATGGTATTAGCCCACAATATTGAGTGGAATAACAATTAATTGATCCCATCTAATAATACCATAGGTTCTAAGTGTTGTTTTCTTCCATGGTATTAACAAAGGCTCTAAGTATATAAGGAGGAGAAAATCAAAGGGCTAAATGTGCAAGTGTGTTGGGTACCTATAATACCAGTGATTACCCCATTACTATTGTAGTTATACCCCTTATTAATATTTTTGTGCCCCTATTGTCCCCATTTTTATATTACTGCCCCCCATAGAATCCCTCTATTGTTATTTTTGTGGCTTTATATTATTATTCTTAGGTCGGCAAGGTTATATTGTGACTCCTTAAACTCCTATATATAGAAAGGAGGTTTTTTTGTTTGAATCATCGAAGAACTGTTCATTTATGTAATGTAAAGGAGGTTTCCCCCTTGAAGAGGCTGAATTATAAGGTGTTGATCTATCTTTTCTATCTTTTTCTTGAGTTGGTTACATAACATTTGGTATCGAAGCTTTGGATTCTAGGGTTTCGCTGCTCCAAACTGGTCATCGTGGAATTTTCGCTATAAAAATTTTTCTGCGATGTTTTCGAAGCTGAAAAAAAAACCCTTTTGAGAAGACATCACGCTAACTCTTGGGTCTGAATTTCAGAGCTTTTTGCGCTATATGTGAGGAGATATGATCTGAGGAAGTTGGGCTTTTTGCGGACTCCTAAATTACATTCCAAACAGCTGACCTAGGGAAAATAGTCATAACTTTTTCTCTGAGAATTGGATTGAAATTTCGTAAGAAGGTGCAGAAAGAAGATGGACTGTAGTTTCTTCTATATAGTGTTCATAGCTAAAGGTCAAAACATTGACTCGTGGCACGTCGTACAAATTCGCTCTACTTAACTAGTCTATAATCGGGTCACTATGGGAGATTTCACATAACTCTTCCTTGGAGAATCCAATTTGGATCAGACCAGTGGCATTGGAAAGAGGACACAAAGGGCTACCATAGATCACAATTTTAGAATTGGATGATCCGAAATTACAGAGATACATCAGCTTCAATATCAGACTCCTACAAAGTGAAAAAAGGTGTGTAGTTTTTTTAAAATTTTTGCATAAGATTGGTTTGAAAAATTAGTTTGAAGGAATTCAAAGGGCATAGTAAAGCATTATTATTGGTAATTGATGCCCCGAGGAAAGAAAATGAAAACATATAGTAGGCAACCTGAAAGCTCTAGCATGACCCATGAAGAAGAGGAAGAAATGCAACATGACACATCAAGTTTACAAGACCAAGTGCAACAATTGTCACTTGCACAAAAAGGAACAAAATCTAAGATGAATGGTTTAAAGAAAGATGTAGAAGCTAAGATTCATGGTTTAAAGAAAGGCGTAGAAGCTAAGATGGATGATTTGAGGATCGATTTGAAGACAGACATGGACGAATTGAAGATAAATATGAATAAGTTGCTACAAGAAATGGTCACTAATGGTGAAAGGGGTAGTAAAGGAAACTCATGATGAGAACAAAAGAAATGTTAATCATGATTCCATAGACTCTAATGTTGGATCGAAGACCCACCATATTCCAAAAATCGATATGAGGAAGTTTGATGGCAAGGATTCTGCAACATGGATATTACAGATGGAGCAATTTTTTGATCTCAATAATGTGCAAAACACACAAAAGGTACATATGGAAACTTTATATTTGGAACCAAATCATTTTGTATGGTATCAATGGCTTTGCTCTCGTAAACAATTTATCACTTGGGCAATTTTTACGGAATAATTGATAGCACATTATGAGATACAAAAAGCAACACCTTTTTTAGCCAATTAATAAGTCTCAAACAAAAGGGTTCAATAATGGAGCACATTGAGGAGTTCCAAAAATTGAACATAAGGGTAAAAAATATTCCAGAGGAGCATAGGATTGATGTGTTCATAGGGTCTTTAAAGGATAATATCCAACATGATGTTCGCCTTTGGGAACCTGATTCATTAGAGAAGGCATTCAGGTTAGCAAGAAAAATGGAAAGCAAAATTATGGCAACCAGGAAGCATACCACTCACAACTATAAAGACGGAAGTGTTGTTGCCCCTAGTCTTCCACAACCTATAAGGTTGACACCACAACAATTGGAAGAAAAAAGAGCAAACGGGCTTTGTTACAGTTGTGATAGCAAATACACTAAAGGTCATAAGTGTGCTGAGAAGAAATTATTCTACATAGATTGTGAAGAGGAAGAAGAAAAGGAGCAGGAAAGGTCAAAAGAAGAGGATATACCCCAGGAACAAAGCCTAGATAAAGAAGAAATGAATCCGATCATATATTGCAATGCATTGGTTGGAATTACTACTCCTCAAACCATCAATATAGAAGGACAAATCAAGAAGAAAAAGGTAATAGTGTTGATTGATTCAGGAAGTACCCACAATTTTATTCATTGTAAGGTAGCAAAAGAATTGAATTGCTTCTTATATCCAGCACCAGAATGTCAAGTGATGATTACAAATGGAGGAGCAATAAATTACTCTAAAAAGTGCTATAACATCAAGCTATACATGGGAGAATACGTATTGACTAGCCTAATGCTTTCCATTCCAATGGGAGGTGCAGATGTTGTACTAGGAGTCCAATGACTACAATCCTTGGGTACAATAGCTTTTAATTTTCAAGAAATTTTCATCAAATTTTCTCTGAAAGTAAAGGAAGTTGAATTAAGGGGTATTGCAGGGAAACCAGGAAAGATAATCAGCTCTAATGGTATGACAAAGCTTCTAAAAGAGGAACAAGGAGGTTTAATTGCACAATTATGTTCGCTAGATGTTTCCACATTGGCATCATCTATTTCTCCAGATCTCCAAAAAGTCCTGGACAATCATTCCAAGGTCTTTGAGACTCCCAAAGGTCTCCCACCTATGCGTGATCATTATCATGCTATTTATCTGATTCCAGGAAGTGTTCCTCCAAACATCAGGCCGTACAGATATCCCTATGCCCAAAAGACTGAAATTGAATGTATGGTTGTAGAAATGCTAGAGGCTGGTATAATTCAACCGAGTAAAAGTTCTTTCTCTACTCCAGTAGTATTGGTGCACAAGAAGGATGGATCATGGCGCATGTGTTCAGATTATAGGGAGCTCAACAAGCTCACTATTAA